>CM076582.1:303011385-303069470 GCA_034641835.2 Pinus albicaulis | reverse complement strand
TTTAACAAAACATTTTTTAATTTTGATTTTTTTCAATTTTATTTTGTCTTTTGAATTTTTTTTATTTTTATTTATTTTTTAAATAAGTTCATAGAAACATTGTTATATATATATAATATAATAAAAACATTTTTAAATAATAATTGTTAAAAATTTCAAAATATAACATATATATATATATATATATATATATATATATATATATAAAAAATCATTAAACAACAATTATGTTTAATTTTTAAACATTGTATAATTAAAAAAAAATACAATATAATAAATTAAAAAAAAAAACTATATAACAATACAATTAAAAAATAAAAAATATATATAATATTATAACATTTGTTATAAATAGTTAGTAATTTTTTTGTTTTTTCTTTAAATATTAAACAAAAACTAAGTTTGAAAATACTAGTTTATTTTTTTAAATTATTTTACATAATTTAAACACATTTTTAAATTTTTTATAAAATGTATTCAAAACATATTATATAGATATATATACATATGATTTATAATATTTTGTTTTTAAATGAAAATTTTTATAGTTAATTTCATCGTTTTAATTTCAAACTATTTAATTTCAAACTATTTAGTTTTAGAAACAAATTTTGTTTATTAAATTTATTTTATCCCCAATATTTTTCCATTAACTTATATATATATATGTGTGTGTGTGTGTTTTTATCAAGAAAATGACGTCAAAAATATTTTTGTGAATGTTTCTACACCTAGGGTACCGTATCCCAAATCTACCATAGCCAGCCCCAAATCTACACTCAATGATTTTTTTTATCATGGATACAACCCCCAAATCTAAAGTCGTTAAATGACGCACTATGGACACCGTTGGACGCACAAGGATATTATTGCACACACTAATAAAAGTAAAGCAAGTGGGGCACTGTGTTCATTAAAGTTTATTTTCGATTGGAAGAATGCCGAGGAAATGACAAAACCTAAGCCATGCAGTATCTCGGGAAGACAAAGTGAAATGGAGGCTGATATACACATCTATCTCACTTGTGGTATGATTGACTTAAATGAGCCATATGATGATGGGTGAGTACGAGACATATGTATGGTCCCGAATACAAACACTATTTATGTTCTTGCAAGGAAGGCTCGTAAAACGTGAGAAGGTTAGATATCGTCTATCACCGTCAAGTATGACACAAACATGAAATAACTTCAAAATTTTCTCGAAGAAATATCAAGAAACATTGCAAATAACATTGTAAGTATTGCTTATTTTTATTTCCTCTATGCATTATTGTAAGGATGATTCAAATTTTTATAAATTATTGATCATTGACATGTTTTATTTTGTTTCATAGGATTTTGTTCCAGGTCTTTCAAACATGTTTGATGGTATTTATATGTTGGTGCCAAATGTTATGGATGTGATCAAAACTTTCCACAAAGACAAAGCAGAGGAAAGGAGATTGAAGCAAAGAGCAATAGCTCGTGACAGTGCAACAATATAAAGAGGGGATCAACCAAGAGTCACTAAGGTGGGTCAATCTAGTAAACTTGAACATGTTTCTTTTGAAGGTATCGAACATGAAACAAAAAATTATGATAGAATTAGTGAGGAGGAGATGAGAACTATTGTGCAAAAGGAGAAAACAGATCAGACACCAAAAAGAAAAATTGCCAAAAATGTCTCTCTTGTACCTCATGAAGGAGAGCTTGTTTATAAAAAAACTGATATGTTATCCAATAAGATTAGGAAATCAAATATTGGTGAACCTGTAAAGGTCGTGAGCAGCAGTGAAGAACAAATTGAAAGCTCTTACAGAAGCAGAGAAATCATAACACCAGGTGCTGAGTTAGAGGATGGCATCATGAAAACAAAACAAAATGCTATTCGACAAGAGTTGAGGAAGAATAAATTAATTCTTGGTGGCCAAACATTTGAGCTTAATGTTAACCAATTTTATGGCCCAGACGAAGGAAAATCTCAATATCAAATTAGAAAGGCCCATCACCTACATGTACATAATCTGAAAAAATAGTTCAGGTTCAATCCATATGCGCATGTGGTGGATTATGTGGTTCTTGTTGATCCATGTCAGGTTCCCAACAAATAAGCATTTGACAAGAAAAAATGTTTTGATTATAAATATTATGTAATTGGAGGGAATCATTCAATAGATGCTAAGAGAAAATTGATTGCAGAATATCCCAATAACAATTTTTTTCAAACAGTGAAATGCATCATTTACGTTGGCTTAACAGAAATGGAATCAAAGTTATTGGCATGGGATCATAATGCAGATAATGAGTACAAAATGAAAATGACTTTCATCCAAAGGTTCAGATTTATTCATAATGAATTCGTAGAAAAATGTCGTGGGGATAAGACACAAGTTAGTGTAGCATTTCGAAAGGAATGTTTAATGGAAACATGTTATCAAATTGATGAAAAAAAAGCAAAAGATGGAAAATTGAATACAAATCTCTTCAGAGGCACAGATAACATTTTTCAGTTGGCATTTAGAACTGGGGAGGTATGGGATTTGATTGATGAGATTTTTGATCGGTGGGAGAATATTTCCATAAAAAATCAAAAGGTTAGAAAGAGTAAACCCATAATATGTACCAACAGTAAGGGGGGTCCTGAAATGAAGCAGCTTCCAGAGGATATGACTATTACACCTTGGAGAACAATGCAAGGTGTGAAGGATGATAAATTAGTCAAATTAGTATTAGCCTGTGTGAAGTTGGGTGAATTATCAATGGAAGAAATGTGTGAAGAATTTCAAAAGTAAGTTTCTTGAATTATTTCTTTCATTATAATTTTCTTTTAAATAAAACATAATGATGTTGGTAGAATTTGTTATACATGTCAATATATTAACGCTTTTAACTTGATTTATTCAGTCAGAAAATTTTTATGAAAATACAAGAACACATGGTTAAAATGTTGAATGAAGACAGTTGGGATGATGTTGTACGCAACTACCCAGAAGCAATTTCTACATCAACACTAAAAGAGTTTTATATTGCATTCAATAAGGTATGTTGATTTATAAATTTATTTTATTCATATTTTAACTATTTTTATTTTGTTACTTATACATATCTATATATATTTTTATGTCATTAAATATGTCGAAGAAGGATGGAAATGGAGTACCAGATACTTTCAAAAGCTTTATTGAAAAAATTAAGATGGAGAACATGAGAAGGAAGCATCTTATGAATGTTGAACTAGATCCTACTCTTAATCATTACATTTGGAATGGGTTCGACAGTGTCCAATATCAAATAATACAAGGTGACTATGAAGACATTGCATCACTAATACCTAAAAGGGAATATGGCCTAGTTATTGCAGATATTCCTCATGGTTTCAATTTCCCAGACATTGAATATGATAGAGAACCATATACTTATCAAGATTTTAGTAAAGTGGTTACAGGTTTTCAAGAAGTGACAACATCACCACTTTGGCGATTTGTGACATTTCATTCAGACACACAGTTTCCAATGTTATTAAAAAGCTTCAAGGGTAAAGAAAACTCAAGGATGCAACTTACATGGTAATATTTTGAAATTGTATGTTTGATTCCTCCTAAATTTTTTTATTCATGTAAAATTTAATTGAACTTTTACTATGTTATGTTACAGGAAAAAGTCAAATATTGTTTCTTCTGAAGATCTTTCCTATTATAAATGATTGTGAGTTCATCCATTTTGAATGTTGGACAAAAGACGATAGCTATAAGCATATTATTATGAATCGAGTAGATGGGAAGAGTCATGGTCAAGTATTGGTTTATGATGCAGTTGTAAGAAAACTAACATATGAGGATAAAGATGCAAAAGGAGATATAGTTAACATTTATCAAAAACCACAAGCATTGATTAACTATCTTATAGATCTATGTTCAAATGAAGGAGAATGGGTTTTGGATTTATTCTTAGGTTCAAGTAAGTTTTATTATACAAATTTAAATTTAAATATTGTCTTTTTTACTTTTTATGTCTCCATACTAATTTTCTTACTTATTTTTTTTGTGCTTGATGATTAGGTACAACACTAGCATGTTTCCTACTAAAAGGAAGAAATTTCATTGCCATTGAGAAAGACCCAGTTCAATGAAAATTTATTCAACAAAGAATTAACGCTCTTAAATTCCTTCCAGATGCGAAGCAAGAAGTTGGTTTGAGGAAAGGAGATTTTAATGAATCACGTGTGGCAAAAAAAGCAAAGGAACTTCAACCACCATTATATGGAATGATTGGAAAGGGACACTTTAGAAGATTTGCTGACATGAAAGATCCATTAGAAGACGAAAATGATCAAAATGAAGAAGAAAATGCTGTGGAAGAAGCCATCAATGTTGTTCTAGATGATGTTGAAGATGTATTAGTTGATATTGTTGATGATGTTTAAGCTATGCTTGCAAACAAAGATTATTTTTTAGAACTATTAATTAGTTTTACTTGTAATGTTTAGACTTTGATATTTTATGAGAACAACCCTTTTTTTTTGCAAAAAACATGTGATTGCTATTATTTTTTGACACAAAATTCAATAAAAATGTTGTTTTCTTAAGTTTTTTTGTTAAGATTCTCCTAAAAGATTAGTTTAATTAACATGTTTTTTCCAACAAAAACTTTGTAAAAGTGTATTTTTTGCATTGTATTTATATTGAAAAATTGTATTTTTTTGTCATATGGTTCAAAATATTGGTTTTTTAGCGACAATTTTTTGATGTGCATTGAGAAATTATTTAAAAATACATAAACATGTAGATAATATAAACTTTAGAATATTGACCCTTTTTCCATCTTTTATGTATGTGAAAAAGTGAAGATATCATTACAAGTTTTTATTTTTAAAAAAAAATATTTTATTATTTTTAAAACACAAGTACATAAATGCACTTAAAAATAAACATCTCCTAGAAGAAGAAGACATTAGAAAATCTATAGTGTCAAAATCAATCCTATAAAAAAACGTTGGTGATGATACACCACCTCTATTCAAATTCGACATAAAAAACATCACTTTAAAAAAAAAAAAATTTAATTAAAAAAAAAAACAAAATGAAAAAAACTTAAAGTGCCAAAAACATGCTCAAATTTTTTTTTCTTGATTCTGCATCGCCACTTTTTCAAAATCAGGTGTTTTTCTTGATACTTCAAAAAGTAGGTAACATTGAGGTTACCTATTTCATCGGTAACATTGTGGTAAAACTAACCTGTCTCACGACAGTCTAAACCCAGCTCAAATTCCCTATTTGTGGGTGAACAATCCAACACTTGGTGAATTCTGCTTCATAATGATAGGAAGAGCCGACATCAAAGGATCAAAAAGCAACGTCGCTATGAACGCTTGGCTGCCACAAGCCAGTTATCCCTGTGGTAACTTTTCTGACACCTCTAGCTTCAAATTTTGAAAGTCTAGAGGATCGATAGGCCACGCTTTCACGGTTTGTATTCGTACTGAAAATCAAAATCAAATGAGCTTTTACCCTTTTGTTCCACACGATATTTATGTTCTCGTTGAGCTCATCTTAGGACACCGGCGTTATCTTTTAACAGATGTGCCGCCCCAGCCAAACTCCCCACCTGACAATGTCTTCCACCTGGATCGACCTGCCGAAACGTGCCTTAAGGCCAAAAATAGGGGCAGTGCCCCATCTCTGCCCCACGTAATAAGTAAAATAATGTTAAGAGTAGTGGTATTTCACTCGCGCCGAAAATGGCTCCCACTTATTCTACACCTCTCAAGTCATTTCACAAAGTCGGACTAGAATCAAGCTCAACAGGGTATTCTTTCCCCGCTGATTCTGCCAAGCCCATTCCCTTGGCTATGGTTTCGCTAGATAGTAGATAGGGATAGTGGGAATCTCATTAATCCATTCATGTGTGTCACTAATTAGATGACGAGGCATTTGGCTACCTTAAGAGAGTCATAGTTACTCCCGCCATTTACCCGCGCTTGGTTGAATTTCTTCACTTTGACATTTAGAGCACTGGGAAGAAATCACATTGCGTCAACATCCACAAGGACCATCACAATGCTTTGTTTTAATTAAACAGTCAGATTCCCCTTGTCCGTACCAGTTCTGAGTCGACTTCTCGTCACCTAGGGAAAAGCCCCTACGAGGGGGCATTCTACGCCTGTAACCCAATCGGCACGCGACTGCCCACCCTCACCACAAGAGAAGCTCGGGAAGACTGCCGACAGCCCATGAGTTGAGGGCACAGACCCCTAGGCCTAGCCCTTAGAGCCAATCCTTTTCCCAAAGTTATGGATCCGTTTTGCCGACTTCCCTTACCTACATTGTTCTATTGACTAGAGGTTGTTCACCTTGGAGATCTGATGCAGTTATGAGTACGACCGGGCATGAACGATACTCGGTCCTCCAGATTTTCAAGGGTCACCGAGGGCATACTAGACACCGCAAGATGTGCGGTGCTCTTCCAGCTGCTGGACCCTATCTCCGGGTGAACCGATTCCAGGATGGGCAAGCTATTAAAAAGAAAAGATAACTCTTCTTGGGACCCCCGACGACGTCTTCGGATTTCCTAACGTTGCCGCCCACCGCCATGTCCCAGTTCGGGAATATTAACCCCATTCCCTTTCGATGCTTGTGCAGAGTGCACCCTTGATACAAGGCTTCCCCATCTCTTAGGATTGACTAACCCATGTCCAAGTGTTGTTCACATGGAACCTTTCCCCACTTTAGTCTTCAAAGTTCTCATTTTAATATTTTCTACTACCACCAAGATCTGCACCCGGGGCCGATCCACCCAAGCTCATGCCCAAGGTTTCTCAATCACCCCCACATCCTCCTACTCATCGAAGCTAGGAAATTGCTCCGACAGTCGAGTATAGGTTGCGCGCTTCAGCGCCATCCATTTTCGGGGCTAGTTGATTCGGTAGGTGAGTTGTTACACACTCCTTAGTGGATTTTGACTTCCATGACCACCGTCCTGCTGTCTTAATCAACCAACAACCTTTGTGGGATCTAGGTTAGCACGCAATTCAACACCATAACTCAACTTTCAGTTCATCCCGAATCGCCAGTTCTACTTACCAAAAATGGCCCACTTGGAGCTCTCGACTTCATGGCACGGCTCAATGGAGCAGCCACACCCTCTTACCTATTTAAAGTTTGAGAATAGGTCGAGGGCGTTACGCCCCCGATGCCTCTAATAATTTTCTTTACCCGATAAAACTCACGCGTGAGCTCCAGCTATCCTGAGGGAAACTTTGGAGGAAACCAACTACTAGATGGTTCGATTAGTATTTCGCCCCTATACCCAAATTAGACGAACGATTTGCACGACAATATCGCTACGAGCCTCCACCAGAGTTTCCTCTGGCTTTGCCCTGCTCAGGCATAGTTCACCATCTTTCGGGTCCCAACATGTGTGCTTGCACTTGAACCCTTCGCATAAGCTCAAGGTCGGTCGACGATGCACCCCCCGCAGAGAGGGGATCTTGCCCGTCAGCTTCCTTGCACCTTGCAGGTTTTCAAACCCGTCGACTCACACACATGTTAGACTCCTTGGTCCATGTTTCAAGACGAGCCGAATGGAAAGCCCGCCAACCAACACCACGAGCGCGCAGGTGCACACGGCCTGCCACAAGGGCACACACTTCATCCCTCAACCACCGTAACGACAAACCGACAGGCGGTACTCCACCCGCGCTTATGACGATGCATCAGCCCATGTTGGTTTGCACCTCAATTCGAGCGGTGGACCAGCCTGAGCCATTCCACATCCGACCGAGATGCATCGACAGCCTCCATATACTTCCCTCCCGGAAATTTCAAGCACTCTTTAACTCTCTTTTCAAATTCCTTTTTATCTTTCCCTCGTGGTACTTGTTCCCTATCGGTCTCTCGCCTGTATTTAGCCTTGGATGAAATTTACCACCCAATTAGGGCTGCATTCCCAAAAAACCCAACTCGCCGACAATGCCTCGTGATGCGGCAGCGTCCTGGCTCGATGGGGCTGTCACCCTCTCAGGCGCCCCCTTCCAAGGGACTTGGCCTAGGTCTGGCGCTGAGGATGCTTCTACAGACTACAATTTAGGGGACGCTGCCACCCGATTTTCATGCTGGGCTCTTCCCGGTTCACTTGCCGCTACTAGGGGAATCCTCAAGGTTTCTTTTCCTCCGCTTAATTATATGCTTAAACTCAGTGGGTGTTCTCACCTGAGCTGAGGTCGCAAGTTGGAGCTAAATCCTCCCTACCCAATGGGAGGACAAGAGAGAGCAAAGAAAGTTCCATGGATGCCACACAGAGCCCGCATCGGCTAACGCCGACTGCCCAACCAAGGGGACAAGATCACTGCTTGCCGACACACGCCACAAAACATCGCCTGCCACATTTTAGCCAACCGCACCGCATTGGGCATGAAATACCATCTCCGCTGCTCCCTAACATATTGCAAGGAGCACGGTTTTTTGGGATGCGATGCCCAAATAGATGTGCCCTCGACCGAAGCCTCGGGCGCAAATTGCGTTCAAAAAATCGATGATTCATGAAATTCTGCAATTCACACTAAGTATCGCATTTCGCTACGTTATTCATCGTAACAAGAGCTGAGATATATGTTTCTGAGAGTCGTTTCCATGCGTTACTAAAAAATCGCACCCCCACGAGAAATGGCTAAAAGCCAACCCAACGTATAATGCGTCGCAACAAGAGCAACAAGCCCCTTTCCCCCTCAAGAAAACCGCACTCCCTAACCCCCACTCACTAAAGGGAAGGGGCTCAAACAAGACCCTCCTCCACCCCGAACCCCCCCATGCCTTTGAAAAAAGGGGTGAATTGCAAGGAACGGTGATTGAGAAGGACTAGGGTGGCCAACCCAGGAGCTCCCGCTGCTTTTCATCCTTCTCAAAGACCTAACCACAACAGTTCCCCCCTTTCTTCTCTGTAACGCTTCTAGGGGCTGAAAAGAGGAAGGGAAGGGGGGGAAAATAACACATATGCATATAATAGAAAAGAAAGAGAAGGTGGCTCCCACACCCTCACAAGGGAAATCTAAAGAAGACAAGCAAGAAGAGCTACTTTCCAAACCCCATGCCTTTTCAAAAAGGGTAGAATTGTAAAGAACGATGATCGAGAAGGACTAGGGTGGGCAACCTGAAACTTGCACTTCTTTTTGTCCTTCGCGAACATCAAGCCATTACAACTCCCCCTTTTTTCTTTGTAAAGATAGGGGTCAGAACAAGGAAAGTAAGAAAAATACATGAAAGAAAGAGAAAAAAAATTGTCCACCCGCTCAAAGGAGGAGGCCCAAAAGGATAAAAAACTCTTTGCAAGCCCCACGCCCTCGCACTACCTTTCATCCTTCGCGAATGCCAATCCTCAACGATTCACCCTTTTCTCCGTAAAGCTAGGGGCCGAAAGGAGGAAGGGAAAAAAGCAACCCAAAAAGAGAAAAGAAAAAAGAGAACCAAAACATGGCTGCCAGCAGAGGAGATGAGGCTCAAACATAAAAACAGGCTTTCAAGGCCCCGTGCCCTCGCAAAAAGGAGGGAACTGCACAGATCGGTGATCGAGAAGGACTAGGGAGGCCACCCCAGCAACAACTCGCACTGCTTTTTCATCCTTCCGAAAACATCAATCCATGGCAATCCCACCTTTTCTCTATAAAGCTAGGGGGACTAAAATGAATCACAAGGGGAGGCTCAAACACAGTAGAAGATTTCCAAGCCCTATGCCCTAGAAAAAATGGGGGAACTGTAAGGAACGACGACCGAGAAGGACTAGGGTGGCCAACCCGGGAGTTTTCACTGCTTTTCATCCTTCTCCGACACTGACCCACAACAATTCCCGCTTTTCTCCATGAAGATGGGGACCGGAAGGGAAGAAAACAACATGAAAGAAAGAAAAACCAAACATTACCCACCATAACACTCACAACAAAAATCCAATTTGAGAGAAAGGGGGCCAAATTTCAAGCAATGATAGCTAGAAAAACATAGGGCCACCGCCACGCGAGGGGATGTTGGCTTAACCAAAAAGAAGGAAAACAAAGCACCCAATCAAAATCATCCCACGTTTTCGTACCCTTCCACATACTTTACGACGCAACATCCTTTCTATCTACACAACATAACAAGCGGCAATCAAACAACCAAGCAGACAAGCCACAACCTAAACTTGACCACTAGAAAAGCCAAGGGCCATGACAAGAAAAGTGCCTGAGCACATTACTACCGAGAGGTAAACGACCCCCCGACCCACACAAGGCTTCAGACAAAAAATGCACTAATAACAAACCCACCCCGCTATTGCACCCCTCCGTGTATAGGACACCCGAAAACCTTTCCAGCCAAAAATTCAAGGGGGCCCAAACAACCGGAACTCCAAAGAAGAGTTATCGCAGGATGACACTTAATGATGGATAAAGCACAGGGCCACAAATACGCTAGTGGTGCAATGTCACGCCCTAAAAAGAGGGGAGCCACCAAAGCGCACACCACAATGCTATTGCAACAATCGAAAAATCCAAGAAAATGACCAAGCCATGCAAAAAACCCACAATCCAAATGGTGATACTAGGACATAACCTACTTCCTACTTTCCTTGGAAGGGGGAGTGGCTCAAGAAAGGACGAGCTATTCCCTCAACACCAAAGTCACAAGAAAAGAATGCGCTACCTCATGCCCATTGACGAGGAAACTTGCAATTTTGATGGAGCTCAGACCAAGGGAGGGCTATTTCATTACCTAGACCCAACCCTTCCATGAGGGCATGTCAAGGAACAATCGAGAGGACTAGGGTGGCCAGCCCAATGGATTGCCCTGCTCTTCATCCATCCCATATTTGACCCCACCCCGACATTTTCCCCTCACGAAAGGGTTGAGGTAGGAAGCACAGGCGCAACCACTCCCTTGAACCAACACCAACAAAAAGGCTCACCCAAGAAAACACATAATAATCCACCGCCGCCCCCTTTTGGAGATAACCACCTATGGAGACCAACAAGTTCCAACGAACAAAGGACTGAGCACCGCCGCTACGAACGAGTCTGAATTTTTCCATCATATTTCCCAAGCACCTCGACTGCAGCAACCATGCCCTGCTGAACATACCATTGGAGAGGGGGCTCCCGAGCAATGAGCTTCCGAACCCCATACAAAAAACACATTAGGGGAAGCAATAACAAAGGATGGGACAAGCACAAGCATCACTTGCAAGTACACGAAACAATAGGCGTGAACTCGAGATAGGAAACTAAAAATGTTGCGAGTCCCTTTTGCAAGAGGCACCACCCCGAAAAGCATCAAACCCACTCTCCTAGAGACACACCACACGTTCCTAGATTACATGTAATCGAAACCCACACAACCCAAACGAAAAAACCAAACCCTGCTATCAATGATCCTATCGCAAGTTCACCTACGGTAACCTTGTTATGACTTCTCCTTCCTCTAAATGATAAGGATCAATGAAATTCTCACGACGTCGACAACGGAGAACCACCATCGTCGACGCAATCCGAACATTTCACTGGATCATTCAATCAGTAGGAGCAACGGGTGGTGTGTACAAAGGGCAGTGACATAGTCAACATGAGTTGATGCACGCGCTTACTAGGAATTCCTCATTGAAGACCAATAATTGCAATGGTCTATCCCCATCACGATGCAATTTGAGAAGATTTATCGATGCTCTCAAACCAGAAAGAAAAACTCGTTGGCTGCATCAGTGTAGTGCACGTGCGGCCCAGAACATCTAAGGGCATCACAGACCTATTATTGCCTCAAACTTCCATGGCCTAAACGGCCATAGTCCCTCTAAGAAGCTGGCCGCGAAGGGGAACCTCCACATAGCTAGTTAGTAGACTGAGGTCTCGTTCGTTATCAGAATTAACCAAACAAATTGCTCCACCAACTAAGAATGTCCATGCACCACCACCCATAGAATCAAGAAAGAGCTCTCAATCTGTCAATCCTTACTATGTCTGGACCTGGTAAGTTTCCTTGTGTTGAGTCAAATTAAGCCATAGGCTCCACTCCTGGTGGTGCCCTTCTGTCAATTCCTTTAAGTTTCAGCCTTGTGACCATACTCCCCCCAGAACCCAAACACTCTGATTTCTCAGAAGGTGCTGGCGGAGTCCTTAGAGCAACATTCGTCGATCCCTGGTCAGCATCTTTTATGGTTGAGACTAGGATAGTATCTGATCTTTTTTGAGCCCCCAACTTTCATTCTTGATTAATGAAAACATCCTTGGCAAATGATTTCACAGTGGACTGTCTTTCATAAATCCAAGAATTTCACCTCTGATAATGAAATACGAATGCCCCCGACAGTCCCTATTAATCATTACTCCAGTCTCGAAGGCCAACACAATAGGACCAGACTCCTATCATGTTATTCCATGCTAATTTATTCAGAGCATAAGCTTGCTTTGAGCACTCTAATTTTTTCAAAGTAACAGTGTCGGAGCCGCGACCTAGCTAGTTAAGGCCAAGAGCACGCCGCCGACAAAATTGATGGAAGGGCAGGTGCACACCGAGTAGGCGGACTGACCTTTATGAACCAAGATCCAACTACGAGCTTTTTAACTGCAACAACCTAAATATATGCTATTGGAGCTGGAATTACCACAACTGTTGGCACCAGACCTGCCCTCCAATGGATCCTCGTTAAGGGATTTAGATTGTACTCATTCCAATTACCAAACTCGATGAACCCAGTATTGTTATTTATTGTCACTACCTCCCCATGTCAGGATTGGGTAATTTGCGTGCATGCTGCCTTCCTTGGATATGGTAGCCATTTCTTAGGCTCCCTCTCTGGAATCGAACCGTAATTCTCCATCACCCGTCACCACCATGGTAGGTCTCTATCCTACCATCGAAAGTTGATAGGGCAGAAATTTGAATGAAGCATTGCCAGCACAAGGGCTGTGCGATCCGTCGAGTTATCATGATTCACCGGAGAAGTGGGCAAGCCCGTGCCAGCCTTTTATCTAAAAAATTCATCCCTTCCAAAGAGTCGAGACTTGGTGCACGTATTAGCTCTAAAATTGCTACGGCTATCCGAGTAGTATGGTACCATCAAAAAAACTATAACTGATTTAATGAGCCATCCGTAGTTTCACAGTCTGAATTGGTTCATACTTAGACATGCATGGCTTAATCTTTGAGACAAGCATATGACTACTGGCAAGATCAAATAGGTAGCACCCTCCCACTTCAAAGGGCATTCAAAGTTCTCTCTTACAGAGAGCCGACCTGAACACCCACCAAGTCAAAGAGAGGTCAAAATATCATGTAAAGATCTTATACCTTGCACCTCTTTCATCCCCAAGAAGGGATTAGAGCCCACACACACTACATGCCAAGGACATGCAATACATCAAACGTAATGGATGATGGATGCAAGATCCACAAAGCAAAAAAATGGGTCACCCCGCCAAGTCACATTGCACCGAGGCTGCCTAGGAGTTGGTGACCACCCCCCAACCAGCAACGATGGAAAAAGCCTTATCACCAATGACAGCCAAAATGAACAAAAAAAGGGGAGAAAACAAAAATAATACCCTCTTAGAAATTCCCCCCAAACCCTCCCCGCCTCTCACCAAGGCCACCTAGGTGTCCACCCCGACAACGGCAATAGTGGACCTCGAGCTCCTGCGGAAAACTCGATGCAAAGGCAAACAAAGGAAACAAATGGAGAACGACCAACCCCACAAACTCTCTCTCTCTAAAATTCCTCCCAACCATCCCTGCCCCGCACTGAGGCCACCTAGGAGTCCACCCGAATAGCAGCAACGACTGACCTCGATCACTCGATCGCCGATGGCGACCTCGATGCGAAAGCAAGGTAAGTAAATAAAGGGATAACAACCCACCCCACAACGTTTCTTAAAAATTCCCTCCAACCCTTCCTGCCCAATAGAGAGACCACCTAGGAGTCCACCCGGGCAGCAGCAACAATGGACCTCGATCACTTGACCACCTACGACAACCTCACTGCAAAGGAAAAAGAAGGAAGTAGAAGGAGAATGACCAAGTCAACAACCTCTATTAGAAATGCCACCTTGACCGTCCCTGCCTCGCACCAAGGCCACCTAGGAGTCCACCCGGTCAGCAGCAATAGTGGACCTCAATTTTTTGATTGCCTGCGGCACCCTCGATGCAAAAGGACGGAAATCCCCCCCTCCCACCCTCCCCACCCTACACCGAGACCACCTAGGAGTCCACTCGGACAACAACAATGGTGGACCTCGATCGCTGGATCGCCTGGGGCAACCTCGATGTGAAGGCAAAGGGAGAAAATAAATGCAAATCAAGAGGCTCGCTACAAAAGGCATGAACATATCCGAATAGGAGGAGGGATCAGGCAGCCCTGCACCCCACACACCCTGCGTACAAGCAACCTAGGAGATTGCCCCACCTACTTACCAACTGGACAATGAATACTTTTCACCTGCAGCCACCTCCACACAGAGGAGGGAGGTCGAAGCATTCCACCTTGAAGTCCTCCTTCCAAATACATCCCCCGCCATTAATGTAGCAAGCCTCATCCCCATTGGACCACAATAGCATACGCGATCAACCAAACAAGAAATACCCATCACCTTGTGTCTCAACATTCCAAGCCACATAAATCTACTGTGCACGCAAGATGCAAGGAAAAATCTGACCACTCGATCGAAAATATGGGCCACCACATCTATCAAAACCTCAAAGCCAACGCAGGGATAGACGACGTGCACTCAGAAAGGAATTCTGAACCTTAATTTTACAACAAGGAGAACCACTCCTCACATCGCCCAATGGAAAAAGCAAGCAATAGGGGTGGCTTACAACCAAAACCCTTCCACATTCCTCTTAAATGTATGCATCTAAACCCACAATGCTGACATAGAAAGAGTACAAGCACAAGAAACCAGCACCATAAAGAGCCAAACAATGAAGAGGACAGTCATCTCAAGGAACCACACACAAAAACCCATCCAATTCCGAGAACACGGAGAGAAGGGGGAATTGTTCACATATGCCTCCAAGGACGAGCATGGCCAACATTACCGCTCATGTGCTACCGAGTGGGGATGGAGAGAATATGAATGTCAACCACGCTACAAATCACCCAAGGCCATTCTTTAGGCACACCTGAACAAGAAGCTCAATTACCAACCCACCTTTCACACGAAAATCCAACCCCTCCCCCCATCAAAATGGGAGGAGGTGAAAAATATAGCGAAGAGTTGATTTCACGAAGCCAATGAGAGAAAAGCCCACCTCTCCCACCCACCAAAAAGGGAGGAGGTGAAAAATATAGCGAAGATCCGACATCGACGGAGCCAACGAGCGAGCAAGGGGCACGAGAGTGACATAGGCGACCGGCTAGTTGTCTCAAGGAGCCACACACAGCAACCTCATCCAACTCTGAGAACACAGAGCGAAAGGGCAACTCATTCCACATATGCCTCCCAGGACAAACATGGCCAACATTACCACTCATGTGCTACCGAGTGGGGATTGAGAGAAGATGAGAGTCGACGACCCTACAAAGGACCCAAGGCCCTTCTTCAAGCACACCCGAACAAGCAACTCAATTACCAACCCACCTTTGACACGAAAATCCAACCCCTCCCCCCACAAGCAAAAAGGGAGGAGATGAACAATATAGAGAAGATCTGACATTGACGGAGCCAACAAGTGACATAGAAAAAAGATGATTTCAACAGAGAAAACGTGCAACCAAGGGCCACGAGAGAGAGATACCGAAGAGCCGATTTCAACAAAGCCAACAAGTGGACAATCATCTCAAAGAGCCACACACAAAAACCCCATCCAACTGCAATAAAACAGAGTGAACAGGAGAGATTGTTCAAACATGCCTCCGAGGACGAGCATGACCAAAATTACCGCTCATATGCTACCGAGTGGTGATGGAGAGAAGAAAGTCGGTGACCCTAAAAATGACCCAAGGCCATTCTTTAGGCACAACCGAACAAAACAAATCAATTACCAACCCACCTTTCACACGAAAAGCAAATCTGACACGGGCCACCCAAACGTGCACAAGGCACTCGGGCAATCACAACTTAGCAAATCTCACATGGGCACCCTTGGACCAAACGACCCAACCCGAACGGATGCCCTCATGTGGCCCGACACGGCGCACCCACCCGAACGGATGCACATGGGAGAAAACGAAAAATGGTCTGCCCGGATGTGCGCAAGGCACCCAAGCAGTCACAACATAGAAAATCTGACACGGGCGCCCTCGGACCAAATGACCCGACCTGAACGGATGCCCTCACCCGGTGCGACACGGCACGCCCACCCGAAAAAACGCACATGTGAGCAAATGGAAAACGAGTCGCCCGGGCATGCACAAGGCACCTGGGCGGTCACAACTTAGAAAATTTGACATGGGCGTCCTCAGACAAAATGACCCGACCTGAACAGATGCCCTCATCGGCACGACATGGTGTGCCCACCCGAACGGATGCACATGGGAGCAAACGGCAAACGGGCCGCCCGGACGTGCACAAGGCAACCAGGCAGTCATAACTTAGCAAATATGACATGGGCACCCTCGGACCAAATGACTCAACCTGAATGGACGCCCTTAGACTAAAAGACCCGACCCGAACGGACGCCCTCACCCAGGGCGACACGGCGCGCCCACTCAAACGAACGCACATGGTAGCAAATGGCAAACGGCCCCCCTGGACGTGCAAAAGGCACCCAGGTGGTCACAACTTAGAAAATCTGACACGAGTGCCCTCGAACCAAATGACCCAACCCGAACGAATGCCCTCACCCGGCGTGACATGGCACGCCCACCCGAACAGATGCACATGGGAGCAAACAGAAAATGGGCCGCCTGGACACGCACAAGGCACCTGGGCGGTCACAACTTAGCAAATCTGACACGGGCACCCTCGGACCAAACGACCCGACCCAAACGGATGGCCTCGGACCAAATGACATGACCCGAACAGATGCCCTCACCTGGTGCGACACGTCGTGCCCACTCGAACAGGCGAACATGGGAGAAAATGGCAAACGGGCCGCCCGGACGTGCACAAGGCACCCGGGTGGTCACAACTTAGCAAATCTAACACGGGCGCCCTCAGACCAAACGAACTGACCCGAACGGATGCCCTCGGACAAAATGACCCGACCTAAACGGACGCCATTGGACCAAACGACTCAATTCGAACAGACGCCCTCACTTGGGGTGACACAGCGTGCCCACCCTAACGGACACACATGGGAGCAAATGGAAAATGGGCCACCGGGACGTGCACAAGGCACCCAGGCGGTCACAACTTAGAAAATCTGACATGGGCACCCTCGGACCAAACGACTCGACCTGAATGAACGCCCTCACCCGGCGCGACACGGCGCACCCACTCGAATGGATGCACATGGGAGAAAATGAGCCCGGATGTGCACAAGGCACCCGGGCAGTCACAACTTAGCAAATCTAACACGGGCACCCTCAGACCAAATGACCCGACCCAAATGGACGCCCTCACCGGGTGTGACACGACGCGCCCACCTGAACGAACACACATGGGAGAAAATGGCAAACGGGCCGCCCGGACGTGCACAAGGCACCCGGGCGGTCACAACTTAGCAAATCTAACATGGGCGCCCTCGGACAAAACGACTCGACCCGAATGGACACCCTCACTTAAGGCAACACGGCGCGCCCACCTGAACAAATGCACATGGGAGCAAATGGAAAATGGGTTGCTCGGATGTGCACAAGGCACCCGGGCGGTCACAACTTAGCAAATCTGACACAGGTGCCCTCAGACCAAACAACTTGACCCGAACGGACGCCCTCACCCGGCGCGACATGGCACGCCCACCCAAACAGACGCACATGGGAGCAAATGGCAAACGGGCTGTTCGGACGTGCACAAGGAACTCAGGCAGTCACAACTTAGAAAATATGACATGGGCACCCTCGGACCAAATGACCCGACCCAAACAGACACCCTTGGACCAAACGACCCGACCCGAACGGACACCCTCACCTGGCTCAACATGGCACACCCACCCAAACGGAAGCACATAAGAGCAAATGGCAAACGGGCTGCGCGAACATGCACAAGGCACCCGGGTGGCCACAACTTAGAAAATCTGACACGGGCACCCTTGGACCAAACGACCTGACCCGAACGAACGCCCTCGGACCAAATGACCCGACCCGAACGGATGCCATCGGACCAAACGACCCGACCCGAACGGACGCCCTCACCCGGGGCGACACGGCGCGCCCACCCGAATGGACACACATGGGAGAAAATGGAAAATGGGCCTCCAGGACTTGCACAAGGTGCCTGGGTGGTCACAACTTAGCAAATATAACACGGGCGCCCTTGGACCAAAATACCCGACCCGAACGGAAGCCCTCACCCGGCGCGACATGACGCACCCACCCGAATGGACGCACATGGGAGAAAATGGAAAACGGGCCACCCAGACATGCACAAGGCACCTGGGCAGTCACAACTTAGTAAATCTGACACGGCCACCCTCGGACCAAACGACCTGACTCGAACAGACACCTTCACCCGGTGCGACATGGCGCGCCCGCTCGAACGGACGCCCTCACCCGGATGAACGCACATGGGTGGAAACGGAAAATGGGCTGCCTGGATGTGCACAAGGAACCCGGGCAGTCACAACTTAGCAAATCTGACATGGGCGCCCTCGGACTAAACGACCCGACTCGAACAGATGCCCTCACCCGACGCGACACGGTGCGCCCACCCGAACAGACCGAATGGACGCACATGGGAGAAAACGACAAACGACCCACCTGGACGTGCACAAGGCACCCGGGCGGTCACAACTTAGCATATCTGATACGGGTGCCCCCGGACCAAATGACCCGACCTAAATGGACTTCCTCACCCAGTGTGACATGACGCGCTCGCCCGAACGGGCCGAACGGACGCACATGGGAGAAAACAGCAAACGGGTCGCCCAGTCATGCACAAGGCACTCAGGCAATCAAAACTTAGCAAATCTGATATGGGTGCCCTATGACCAAACGACCCGATCCGAATGGACACCCTCACATGGCGCGACACGACGCGCTCGACCAAATGGACGCACATGGGAGCAAATAGGCTGCCCGAATGTGCACAAGGCACCCGGGCGGTCACAACTTATCAAATCTGATACGGGTTCCCTCTGACCAAACGAACAGACACCCTACCCAGTGCGACACTGCGCGCCCGCCCAAACGGACACCCTGACCCGGCGCGACATGGCGCACCTGACTGAACGGACGCACATGGGAGCAAATGGAAAATAGGCCACCTGGACGTGCACAAGGCACCCGGACGGTCACAACTTAGCAAATCTGACATGGGCGCCCTTGGACCAAATGACCTGACCTGAGTGCGTTTGGTCAGGTGCGGCGACCCAGTGCGACACGGCGTGCCCGACCGAACAGACGCACATGGGAGCAAATGGCAAAGGGGCCACCTGAACGTGCACAAAGCATCTCGGCGGTCACAACTTAGCAAATATGAAACAGGCGCCCTCGGACCAAACGACCCAACCCGAGCGTGTTTAGCCGGGCGCGGCGATGCTGCGCGACGCGGCGACCCGGCGTGACACGGTGCGCCCGACCGAACGAACACACATGGGAGTGAATGGAAAATGGGCAGCCCAAACGTGCACAAGGCACCCAGATGGCCATCACTTAGAAAATTTGATATGGGCCCCCTTGGACCAAACGACCTGACCCGAGCACGTTTGACCGGGTGTGGCGACCCAGCGCGACACGACGTGCCAAACCAAACGAACGCACATGGGAGTGAACGGCGAATGGGCCGCCTGAAAATGCACAAGGCACCCGAGAGGTCACAACTTAGCAAATATGAAACGAGCACCCTCGGACCAAACGACCCGACCCGAGTGCGACGACCCGGTGCGAAGCGACGACCCGGCGCGACACGGCGTGCCTGAACGAA
The DNA here is from genome assembly GCA_034641835.2 of Pinus albicaulis. NCBI lineage: Eukaryota > Viridiplantae > Streptophyta > Pinopsida > Pinales > Pinaceae > Pinus > Pinus albicaulis. The sequence continues at coordinate 303,049,510 of CM076582.1, read as the reverse complement.
CAGACGCACATGGGAGCAAATGAAAAATGGGCCGCTTGAACGTGCACAAGGCACCCCAGCATTCACAACTTAGCAAATCTGATACGGGTTCCCTCAGACCAAACGACCCGACCCGAGCGCGTTTGGCTGGGTGCAGTGACCCAGTGCCACGCGGTGACCCAGCGCGACACAGTCCGCCCGACCAAACGGACACTCATGGGAGAAAATGGAAAAATGGGTGCCCCAACATGCACAAGGCACCCAGGTGATCACAACTTAGCAAGTATGAAATGGGCGCCCTCGGACCAAACGACCCGATCCGAGCACTGCGACCCGGCGCGACACGATGCGCCAGACCGAACGGACGCACATGGGAGTAAACAGAAAATGGGCCACTAGAATGTGCACAAGGCACCTAGGCAGTCACAACTTAGCAAATATGAAATGAGCACCCTCGGACCAAATGACCCGACCCTAGTGCGTTTTGGTAGGTACAGCGACGCTGCGCTACACGGCGACCCAGCGCGACACAGCACGTCAGACTGAACAAATGCACATGGGAGTGCACAAAAAAGGGGCTGCCCAAATGTGCACAGGGTGCCCGGGTGGTCACAACTTAGAAAATATGAAACGGGTGCCCTCGAACCAAATGACCCAACCCGAGCGCGGCGACCCGGTGTGAAGCGGCGACCTGGCACGACACGGCGCGCTCGACCGAATGGACGCACATGGGAGCAAATGGCAAATAGGCCGCTCGAATATGCACAATGCACCTGAGCGGTCATGACTTTGCAAATCTGATACGGGTGCCCTTGGACCAAACGACCTGACCCAAGAGTGTTTTTCCAGGTGCGGCAACACAGCGCGCTCGACCGAATAGATGCTCATGGGAGCAAATGGAAAAAGGGATACCCAAATGTGCACAAGGCACCAAGGCGGTCACAACTTGGCAAATATGAAATGGGTGCCCTCGGACCAAATGACCCGACCCGAGCGTGTTTCGTCGGGTGCGGCGACTCGGCGCGCCTGACTGAACAGATGCACATGGTAGCAAATTGCAAATGGGCCACCCGAACGTGCAAAAGGCACCCGTGTGGTCACAACTTAGCAAATATGAAACGGGTGCCGTCGGACCAAACAACCCGACCCGAGAGCGTTTGGCTGGGGGCGGTGACCTGTCACGATGGGGCGCGCCCGACTGAACGGACGCACATGGGAGCAAATGGCAAACAGACTGCCCGAATGTACACAAGGCACCCGGGCGGTCACAACTTAGAAAATATGAAACAGGCGCCCTTGGACCAAACGAACCGGCCTGAGCGCGGTGACCCGGCGTGACAGGGCGCGATAAACGAATGGACATACATGGGAGAAAACAGAAATTGGGCTGCCCAAACGTACAAAAGGCACCCGGGCAGTCACGACTTAGCAAATCTGATACGGGCGCCCTCGAACCAAAAGACCCAACCCGAGCGCGTTTGGCCATGCGCCCTCACCAGGCATGACATGGCACACCCGACTGAACGGACGCACATGGGAGAAAATGGAAAATGGGCTGTCCGAACGTGCACAAGGCTCCTGGGTGGTCACAACTTAGCAAAATTGATACGGTCGCCCTCAAACGAAATGACCCAACCCGAACGCATTTCCGCAGGGCGTTCGCAGGAGGTCTGAACTTTAGTTCAGAGCTCGTTCTGAGGTCATCGTAGGTTGGAATTGAGTGCCAAAAGTTTTAGCGGGTGCGTATTGACAGCTTGGAGCTAACCACATAGCTTGGAAGTGGATTGGACACACGGACAACTCGTGGGAAGGTCTAAAATCATAGGCAGGTGGTGACCCAAGTGACCCGACAGCACTTGGGCAGTTTTATGCAGAAAATTCCCAAGGTGAATTCTAACATTGTAAATGATTGTTTGTTGGCTAGTTAATGATTTTCAAGCATTGTAAGCTTCGACAGAAGGTAGCTTTCCTTGCCAAGGAGCAAAGGAGGCCTTTTGCTGGATTGGAACTTATATTCTATTTCATACTTATGAAACATATTATCAGGCGGACTCATTATTAAGAGGGAGTTGCCCCTCCCTTGTATGTATGGGCGTACACTATGGATATGATGATGATGTTTATGTATGGGTGTACAGTGTTGCTAAAGGCATAGGCTACATACTTGAGTATTACGAAAAGAAAAAGTACGGCAATGCCACACCCCGTCTATAACATGGTTGAAAGACCGCCGAAGGTATAGGGGCGTGACAGCAAGGCACCTGTGCATAACTCTACACAGTGCTATAGCCCTCATAAATCGAACTGGTGAAGTGATCGGTCCAACCAAAGATTCTCATTGTGGGAATGCACATCCTCGTACCATGCGTTAGTTGTCCCTCTCACATCCTGTCACACCCATCAACTCAATCAAGGATCCATCCCATATGAGAGTAAAGTAATCCATGGAGATCCATCTCATCTGCAACATGATGTCCACCCAAAAAGCCATCTCTATCTAAAATGTGCCGCCCATGATGCCAATCTCCACGCACTATTCCAAAGACAGCCACAACTATCGAGCATCATCCACGTGTGAAAGGTCCTCCTCAAATCAAGTCAAGAACATCCTCTCAACAGTGTGCCATATTCAGGTCCATGAAGCTATGTTCATCCCATCTGCAATATGCATCCAACGTGCGTACCAAATTTAAGTCAAGAAGGCTCAACCCATGCCCAAATGTATACCACCAAGGCATCCCATCGCCGCATCTCCATCAACCTCCAATTTGTCCCGTTGATCATCTCCATCAAGTGACTCCTCACAAACACACCCCGTAAATGTGCTCAAAGCTATGCATCCCATAGTGCATCAAAATCAAGACCAGTCTCGATCTCAGCTCCTTGGTGAACCAGATACTGCAAGATCATTGTAGTATGAAGCCTCCAATGAATGCAACTCCATCATGAACTCCCATGCAGCATCCTATCCAAAGCATTGGCAAGCATACTTGTCTTTCCAATGAGTGCCACCACAAGTTGTTCTCGCCCTACAAGTCATATGAATGTGCTCATAGGCTGCTCATCCAACCAATGTCTTGTTGCTCAAAGTGAACAGCATCCATCACCCATCTATAAAAGGTCTCCATGTAGCACCAAAAATCGATCATGCTCAGCATATTCCTGCTTGACACTCCTCCATGATGCTCATAAGTGGGTACCTAGTAAGTGCACTTGCATAATGTCTCCACATAATGTCCCGCCATGCCCTCATGTCAATGTACGTGACTTTTGGTTGCCCGTGTGTCCATAAAGAGTAGACTCATGTCAACTCTAGTCACCATAATGTGTATAGTGTACAGGTTAAGTGCCCTCGGTCACTTCTACCATCATCATCATCATGGGTACTTCCTCCAAGGCTTCTCCCCCACTAAAGGTGCACCAAGAGCTCCTTCTTGGTTGTATGCCATGAAGAAGTCTACCCAAACAATGTGCCCTACCACCAAGGCAGTCCATGAGTCATGTTGGGCACCTAGCGATTTTCTATGTGGCTAAGCATGACCCATATCTATCACAAAGATCATCACGTTTTTCCCTTGTCATGGGAATTTGAACCTGTTAGCCACCTATAATATTTTTTTATACCAAAAGGTGGCTAAGATCTTTTTGAGCCTCCAAGGAACAAATTTTATCACTAAAAATTGTTGGCTCTTGAAGACTCCTTGTAGGCCTCATGCCTCGGTCCAAAATCCTCATTTTCTGTCCCATTTTATACTCAGGAATTTCTGCTAATTCAAACTGAAACACTGCTGAAAGATCGTCATTTCTCCCCTTCTCAAAACCTTTCATCTGCTCCCCTTTTTCTCCATCAAAACTACCTTGTTTTCATAAGTCCTCTTCTTTCCATTTATGAAAATTTCCCCTTTCATAGTTAAAAACTCACTTTTTAACTATTTCGGAAGCCCCAAATCCATTAAAATCCTTGAAAATTTCTCATAAAAAATCAAATTTTTATTGCTATGGACCTAAGCCCCTTGGGCTAAGTCCTAAACCACTTCCCCCCACATGCCCATGTGTTAAAACCAAATGCCAAAGCTTCTCGGCGCTAATCGCATCACAACTTTTCCTTATGGCGCAATCGCATGCCCATCTTTGCGACCTCCGATTGCGGTCCCTCCAATTCATTCCCCGCCGTTGATCTGGCCCTCAGATCAATGACCAGCGCTCAATCGCAATTTTCCAATTGCAAGTTTCAAATCGCATGTGTTTTTTGTTGCACTCCCCATTGCTGATCCCCGATTAAATCCCGACCGTTGATCTTGTTCTCAGATCGACGGTCTGCGCTCAATCGCAAGTTCCCTCTGATCGCAATCGCAAGCCTTCCCGTCTCACTCCCGATTGCGATCCGCCGATTCCATCGCAGCCGTCCATCTGTTTCGCAATCCGACGGCCATCGCACACCCTTGCGATCTCTCCGATTACATCCTATCCATTCATTTCCCGCTGATCCAACGGTCATCGCTTGATCGCACTGGTCGCCCGAACGCTAATCGCAAGCCCTTTCCACAGTCCTCCGATTTAATCCTAGCCGTCCATCTCCCTGATGATCGGACAGACAGCGCTCAATCGCATCCCCTTCTCTACCCTCCCCGATCGCGATCCTCCGATTAAATCTGAGCCGTCCATCCTCCCGAGGATCCAACGGTCCTTATTCCCTCCGATCATAAGTCTTTCCCCGTTTAAAAAACCACGGGTCGCCCGTAGTCGATCTGATGCGGATCAGCAGTAGCAACTCGATAACGCCAGTACATCGCATGCACTTGCCTGCCACCCCCGATTGAGATCCTCCGATTAGATCAGGACCGTCCATGTGTCCAGATCGGACGGTCCAAAACCACCTCGCCTTATTTCTTCTCCCCGCTCTCATTTTTCTGTTTTGCGTCGATCTCCACCGTTAGATATTTTTATCCGACGGCTACGCTCCTCCCCCGCCATCTGAAGCAGTTTAAACCTATTTTTCGCAGGATTTCTTAATTGTTTTGTGTTTGATGCAGGTGTTCTAAATGGTTTTCCATTGTATAATGAAGAAATTCCAAGGGATGGGAATGACGATTCTCATGCCCTCGTTTCATTACAGAGAAGCCATTCACGGGGCTCTATTCCATGTTTCGTCAGTACTCTATGAGTATTGATGTCGTAAAGCCTAGTGCGGGTCTGCACATCGACAAGACACTGTTTTAATTCAAACACAGTTAAAGAGTATCAGTTTTGAAGACAAAGCACAGCAGATGAAGATTGAAGACATTTTTTCTGGGGATTACGGCTAAGACAGTTATCAAAAGCCTAATCCCTAATCTAAAACATAGTTTAAAAGAAGACCTAAAGTGTTTCATCAGGCATATTGCCTCCACCGCCATACATCTGAGGCAAATTTATTCCTCAACCACCGTAGTGCCACCTATTGCCTCAAAATGCTCAGTCAGAGGCTAAATTTATTGAACAGGATCAGATATTATGCCCCGGAACAGCCAAAGAAGTTATTTCTGCCCCAAATTTAATGACAGAATATCTACAGAGTTACTTCCCACAGTACGCAGAGCCTCAAAGTCAAATAAAGCTCCTGCTGAGCTTAATTCATAAATGTAAAACAGTTAATATAGTGTTCCACCTGTGAATTTCTTCATCAAGCCCCTCAAAAGGCCACAAAGTCTTGAATCTGTATTAATTGCTTCGAGAGATCTTTTGTTAGGTCTCACCTCCTCATCCTTCTATAAATACTTCTGTAGAAGATGAGTGAGGGGTTGGATTAGTTGGTTGTTAATGTAATTGCTGAAACATTCGTATGCTTCGAGCTAAAAATAACGGCGTAGATAGTGGTTTAGGTGGCTATTGAATGCTTGTAGCGGATAGGGTTGGGTTAAAAGAGATGGGTTAAACATTGGACCTGAATATTGTAAGCTGGTTTCAGAAACGATCAATACAAGGGCGGTTATGGGATCACGGTCTGTCTTTGATGGTGATGTTATTCTCAACGTAACTTGTATTTTATTTATTTTCAATTTGTTTCATTTTCCCGCGTAAAAAGCTGAGTTTTAACGGGGTGAGGACCTACGCTGCTACTGATCGCCTTCTCTGGCTGAGAAATCTTTATTTAAATGTTTTCTTTCTGCTGTGTTATTTGAGAATGATTTAATTAAGTCTAAGTACATGGATGCTGGCATTCCCTCACCCTTTTGTCACTGCTAAATGTTATTTTTAAATGTTACTTTCATATATGTTGTGTAAGGAATGAATTGAGGAAATCAAAGGTTAGCCCTGAGTCCCTTTCTTGTTTGCTCAACTATTTGATTGTTTCCCTTAGGATGTGTCAAAAGCTGACTAGTTTCGAAGTACTTATCAGATCTTAGGCCATTCTGTGTTATCTCTGTGATTTTCTTGGAAGTAATTAAGTAAAGAAGAGCTAGGAGAGGATATGGTGAGCCCAGCCCGCTAGTTTCTACTCCAAAGGTTGCCTTCAAGTTTCCCTTCGTTTTTATTTGTATTCTATTAGAAGTGTATCAAAGGCTGGATAGTTTCAAAGTACTTACCAGATCCTAGTTTGCTTCTATGTTTTTCTTAAGTGCTTGGTCAAAGGCTGGCTAGTTTCAAAGTACTTACCAGATCCTGGGCTGCTCTTTGTTCTGCATCTGTCTTTTCCCTTTCTTATTTTTATCACTCCATTCCATAAATCAAACTCTAAAGAGATCCTTAGGCATAGATGACTTGCCCCATAGATCATTCTTGAACCTGAATGTTTCAATTAAATCCTCTTATGACTCCATAGCCCAATGGATTGACAACTTGCCATCATCCCTCTTCTTGATCAAAGCTTACTCTTTTGCTTGCAACTTCTCACCGTTGAACCTATTTACATATAGATCTTTCTGCCTCAGACAGCAATTATGTTCAATCATCCGAAAATACCAAACAAAACCCTTGGACCTCATAACTAGCCTAATATCATCACTTTAAACTTCAAATACAATATCCATCGTTGTACATATTGGAGAGATCCCTCTCCGGATTCAGGAGGGCTAGATCCTAGAATCCCAAAGTTGGTTGAAATGATGTTAACTCTGTGATCGGACTTTGCCAATCTTGCTTGTTACAAAGACCTAACATTTCTGGCGACTCCACTGGGGACTCAGTGTTTCTAATACCTCAGAAAACCCTTTATTCAAGAACACTTTGAGAGTAAAAAGCAGCCTTTTCAAGCACTGCCTAATATAGGTAATTATGATGAAACTTGTTTGAATCAGTGACAAACTAGGTAAACCCTAGGTTTCTCTTAAGACTTTATCTAACCTTGAAAAATTAGCTGGCTTAGCCATAAGAGTAGACTGCCTTTGTCTCGAAACCTTAGCTAAGTTTTGAAACAAAGTTAGGATATTCTTAACAACCACAAAACTGAAAAATGACTTAGAAAAACCTAAAAATATTTCAGATTGGAATTAAATAAACATGGTGGTGGACCATAAGACCTTTTACCTCTGAAAGGAGCTAAAAATTTCCACTTGGCGACTCCACAATCCTAGCAGATCTTAAGACTCCACTGGGAAGAACCCTTATCATTATAAAATCATTCAAACTCAGTTAGAGGACTGTAGGATTAAGATTTGTGTAAACAGTTTAGTTAACCTCTCAAAGATTGTCATATCTGGCTGAACTTTTCTTGTTTATTTGGGTCTAAAAAACACAGCATAGTGGCTTCTAAAAAGATTCACATTAGAGCCCATCCTGACCCTGATCCACTTGAGATAGTTGATAACCTAGAAAGCATCCTTAGGAAGTCTCCTAAGATTAAATCTTCAATTGTTTTCAGATCACCCTTGAGAGCTAATTCAATTCCTGAGAATCTTACAGCTCTACAAGAATCATATGGTGGTGGAACCATAAAACGTTTTACCTCCTTAGGAGCGAAAAATTTTCCACCTGGCGACTCCACACTTTGAAACTCCTAGAAGACCAAATGACTCCACTGGTAGAAGACCCTGAACTGATTGACCGGACACAGTGACCTCTTTTCTGATTTACAAACATGATTCCGAGAATACAACGAAGATATGCCCCAATGAGTAGAGATCATATCCCTGGGTTTCCACATAAGATGCCCCGGGTGAATTGGGATGACAACCTGCCTGTTTTCCAAGGTGAAAAGTTTGATGACCCTCTATTACATCTCATCAGATTTCATATACATGTATGGAGGTTGAAAGTTGAATGGCATGAAGACTGCCTAATGAAGATGTTCATGTTAACATTAGAAGGAAAAGCTAGGGATTGGTATGAATGCTTAAGATATAGTAGTTTGTTTTCTTTAAGAGACCTTGAATATGTGTTCTATGAGAACTATGAAGAAAACGCTACGTCATTATCATGGGGTGCAATATATTATGATCCATCACAAAACATCACCCAACACATTATAGATAATGAGGAAGCTTTGGAAGAGATGCATCCTAAAGATCTTTTAACAGCCATTCATGAGTTTAATATCCTATTGAAAATTAAAAAAAAAATAGATGAATCAGTTGAGGAAAAGATGATCCAAGAAGTAAAAAACATTCCTCAAGATATCCCTGAAAACTCAAATATTGATTCATCATCCCTTATAGCCGAGGCTCAAGAAGACATCCAGCCTCAAAATCGGTCTTCACAAGAGACAGAGAACTGTTTTACTCCTGTTCAAAGGAACATAGAAACATCCTTCCCTTTGACAGAAAAAGAGATAGATCAGACTATTTATAAACAGTCAGTCTCTGAAATTTTTTGCGAAACAAACACTCTTGCCCATTCACATAAAGAACTTTGTTGTATATATTTAGAAAGTTATCTTGTAGATCAGTTAGAAGAAAAGCAAACTGATGACCCAATATGTTCGACTGACAAAATTGTTTATTCAGATGATTTTCCGAATTTCGATCAGTCTGATGATGATGATGACGAGTTCCAAGAAAAAACTAATCATGCAGGGCAACCAACGTTTGATTGGTGTTATCATTTTCACCATCACCACCTTGAAAGCCAAAAACATCTGTTTCAATCCATCACTAATGGCTTTCACATAATTGGAAATCAGCAGCCTTTCAACTCAGAAGGTGAAGAGAAGAGCAATAAAGAAATTTTTGAGCAAAAGGAGCTTTCTCTTGAAAAAGAGGAAACCTTTAAATACTCCCTTGCTCAAGAATATAATAACCTCTTCATACAAATTAATCCACTGAATACAAGCATACCAGGGTTACCAGAGGACAACACTGTTAAATATGATGAGTCCTCCAGTTCAGAGGATGATGAAGATGAAGGAGAAAAACAAATAGAAGACTATCCTGTTGTGGATATATCATCTTCTCAAGAAGAAACTTCTCCCTTCACTGATATTAGTCTGTCATTTAAAGAGCATGAATTTATATCCGAAGCAAGCATAGATTCAAAGAAAGAAGATATTTCACTGTTTGCTATTTTGCAGGTTAAGAATGATGATACTCCCAAGCTACATACTAAAGAGATAGTCTTCAAAGCTGATGTCTTAGAAGTAGATGATCTACCAATTGTGGAGGATCAAAAGGAAGAGAATCTTCATCTTTTCTTTGTTGATCCTATGGAAGAGTGTGTGGAAATCCCGACTGGCTCAAATTATCAAGCATTGACCCTTTGCAAGAGCGAGAGACATGAAAAGCTGTCACCTTCTGTGATAGCCTTGACATTGAAGGTTAACCTTCAATATGTTCTATGGATACCTCTGACAAGCAGCCAGAGTTACTACTTCTTCTTGACATTACTCAGCTGGCTGCATTGGCACTTTTGTATCATATGAATATGTAAATACTCCATGTTTAGAATAGGTTAGATAGGAATGTCAATAAAGCTTAGTTCCGAGCATGTAGTTAGTTGTTGTTTTCTGCTTTGGAGAAAAATCAAGAATTCAAAAATACAAAAACAAAGAAAGAATGAAAAGAGGGAAAATTGACAAAACAATAAAGGCAAAGCCCCATGCCAAAAAAGAAGAACAAATCTGAAAGTGTGCAAGCTTAAATGCCACTCCTGCAAAACACACTTCTAGTTAGTCAAACTGTTTAATCTTGACTAATTAGCTTTCAATTTTCTGCTGATAGGGTAGTGAATTCGATTTGCCAAACCGTTTAATCTTGGCTTATCAGTAGATAGATTAGGACAGAAATTAAGGTTCAAACAAACTCAAAATCTGAACCAAAGTTTCCAAAGAGAGAAGAATCAAAATTGTTTTATTTTCTGAGTCATAAAGGAGGAAAAACTGGTTCTAATTTTCTCAAAATCTGAATCAGATATCAAGGAAGAGATAGCTCACAGAAAAAAGAAAAATCATAGCTATGAAAATAAGAGAGAAGGCCATACTAAGAAGCTTTCAGATCTGAAGCCTTCAATTTTTTATGTTCAATTTCCGCAAATAATAATCTATGTGCAGCTTGTTTTTATGCCATAGATCATAGCAAGTCGAACAGCTCAATCTTGACTTGACTATTTTTAAATTTCTGTTGTAGAATTTAGAGAATGAAAGTTTGTTGGATTGTTTAATCCCAACAAACAGTAGACTAGGTAGAGAAATATCTGAGCTCAACTGTTTAATCTGAGTTCAGGGAGAAATAAGGATTAGAAATAGATTAGATTTCCTGCTTTCAAAAGAATAAAATGTTGTGAATAGAGTTTGCCAATCCAAGTGCACTCTCATGAAGAAAAAATGTTAGATCAGTAGGATTGGAGTAGGTAGAAGTTGTATTGATGAAATTCATTTTTCTTTTTCATGACTGATATTTTTATCAAAGAAAAGCAAGAGCAAGCAGTGGGCAGGCACCAGTCAACATCCCAAAGAAATCAAGTCTGAATTCTTGATGCCTTCAAAAAGGCACCATCCCCAAGTGGAGCCACTGTTAGCCACCTATAATATTTTGTTATACCAAAAGGTGGCTAAGATCTTTTTTGAGCCTCCAAGGAACAAATTTTATCACTAAAAATTGTTGGCTCTTGAAGACTCCTTGTAGGCCTCATGCCTCGGTCCAAAATCCTCATTTGCTGTCCCATTTTATACTCAGGAATTTCTGTTGATTCCAACTGAAAGACTGCTGAAAGATCGTCATTTCTCCCCTTCTCAAAACCTTTCATCTGCTCCCCTTTTTCTCCATCAAAACTACCTTGTTTTCATAAGTCCTCTTCTTTCCATTTATGAAAATTTCCCCTTTCATAGTTAAAAACTCACTTTTTAACTATTTCGGAACCCCCAAATCCATTAAAATCCTTGAAAATTTCTCATAAAAATCAAAGTTTTATTGCTATGGACCTAAGCCCCTTGGTCTAAGTCCTAAACCACTTCCCCCCACATGCCCATGTGTTAAAACCAAACGCCAAAGCTTCTCGGCGCTAATCGCATCGCAAATTTTCCTTATGGCGCAATCGCATGCCCATCTTTGCGACCTCCGATTGCGGTCCCTCCAATTCATTCCCCGTCATTGATCTGGCCCTCAGATCAACGGCCAGCGCTCAATCGCAAGTTTCCAATCGCAAGTTTCAAATCGCATGCATTTTTTGTTGCACTCCCCATTGCCGATCCCCGATTAAATCCCGACCGTTGATCTTGTTCTCAAATCGACGGTCTGCGCTCAATCGCAAGTTCCCTCCGATCACAATCGCAAGCCTTCCCGTCTCACTCTCGATTGCGATCCTCCGATTCCATCGCAGCCGTCCATCTGTTTCGCAATCCGATGACCATCGTACACCCTTGCGATCCCTCCGGTTAAATCCTATCCGTTCATTTCCCGCTGATCCAACGGTCATCACTTGATCGCACTGGTCACCCGAACGCTAATCGCAATCCCTTTCCACAGTCCTCCGATTTAATCCTAGCCGTCCATCTCCCTGATGATCGGACAGACAGCGCTCAATTGCATCGCTGCATTTCAATCGCATCCCCTTCTTTGCCCTCCCCGATCGCGATCCTCCGATTAAATCTGAGCCGTCCATCCTCCCGAGGATCCAACGGTCCTTATTCCCTCCAATCACAAGTCTTACCCCATTTCAAAAACCCTCCGATTCACCTTCCGCCGTCGATCTGATCTGCAGATCAACGGCCAGCGCTCAATCGCATCAACGGCCAGCGCTCAATCGCATCAGAAATTTACATCGCATGCACTTGCCTACCACCCCCGATTGAGATCCTCCGATTAGATCAGGACCGTCCACGTGTCAAGATCGGACGGTCCAAAACTACCTCGCCTTATTTCTTCTCCCCACTCTCATTTTTCTGTTTTGCGCCGATCTCCACCGTTAGATATTTTTATCCGACGGCTACGCTCCTCCCCCACCATCTGAAGTAGTTTAAACCTATTTTTCGCAGGATTTCTTAATTGTTTTGTGTTTTATGCAGGTGTTCTAAATGGTTTTCCATTGTATAACGAAGAAATTACAAGGGATGGGAATGACGATTCTCATGCCCTCGATTCATTACAGAGAAGCCATTCACGAGGCTCTATTCCATGTTTCGTTAGTACTCTATGAGTATTGATGCCGTAAAGCCTAGTGCGGGTCTGCACATCGACAAGACACTGTTTTAATTCAAACACAGTTAAAGAGTATTAGTTTTGAAGACAGAGCATAGCAGATGAAGATTGAAGACAGTTTTTATGGGGATTACGGCTAAGACAATTATCAAAAGCCTAATCCCCAATCTAAAACATAGTTTAAAAGAAAACCTAAAGTGTTTCATCAGGCATATTGCCTCCATCGCCATACATCTAAGGCAAATTGATTCCTCAACCACCGCAGTGCCACCTATTGCCTCAAAATGCTCAGTCAGAGGCTAAATTTATTGAACGGGATCAGATATTATGCCTCAGAACAGCCAAAGAAGTTATTTCTGCCCCAAATTTAATGACAAAATATCTGCAGAGTTACTTTCCACAGTACGCAGAGCCTCAAAGTCAAATAAAGCTCCTGCTGAGCTTAATTCATAAATGTAAAACAGTTAATACAATGTTCCACCTGTGAATTTCTTCATCGAGCCCCTCAAAAGGCCACGAAGTCTTGAATCTGTATTAATTGCTTCGAGAGATCTTTTGTTAGGTCTCACCTCCTCATCCTTCTATAAATACTTCTGTAGAAGATGAGTGAGGGGTTGGATTAGTTGGTTGTTAATGTAATTGATGAAACATTCTATGTAACTGAGCTGAAAACTCTTGACTGTAGATAGTGGTTTCATCGGCTCTTGGAGCTCTGCTTGTAGCAGATAGGTTAGGTTGTGAAGAGAGATGGATTAAAACATTGGACCTGAAGATTGTAACCGGTTTGAAGCAATCAATACAAGCTGATTTATGGGATCCTGGTCTATGCTGATGGTGATGTTATTCTCACTGTAACTTGTATTTTTTTTCTGTTTTCAATTTGTTTCATTTTCCACTGTAAAGAACAGTTTAAACAGGGTGAGGAACTACTGTATATCAGTAACCTTCTCTGGCTGAGAAATATTTATTTAAATGTTTTCTTTCTGCTGTGTTATTTGAGAATGATTTAATTCAGTCTAAGTACATGGATGCTGGCGTTCCCTCATCCTTTTGTCACTGCTGAATGTTATTTTTAAATGTTACTTTCATATATGTTGTGTAAGGAATGAATTGATGAAATCAAAGGTTAGCCCTGAGTCCCTTTCTTGTTTGCTCAAATATTTGATTGTTTCCCTTAGGATGTGTCAAAAGCTGACTAGTTTCGAAGTACTTATCAGATCTTAGGCCATTCTGTGTTATCTCTGTGATTGTCTTGGAAGTAATTAAGTAAAGAAGAGCTAGGAGAGGATATGGTGAGCCCAGCCCGCTAGTTTCTACTCCAAAGGTTACCTTCAAGTTTCCCTTCGTTTTTAATTGTATTCTATTAGAAGTGTATCAAAGGCTGGATAGTTTCAAAGTACTTACCAGATCCTAGTTTGCTTCTATGTTTTCCATAAGTGCTTGGTCAAAGGCTGGCTAGTTTCAAAGTACTTACCAGATCCTGGGCTGCTCTTTGTTCTGCATCTGTCTTTTCCCTTTCTTATTTGTATCACTCCATTCCATAAATCAAACTTTAAAGAGATCCTTAGGCATAGATGACTTGCCCCATAGATTACTCTTGAACCTGAATGTTTCAATTAAATCCTCTTATGACTCCATAGCCCAATGGATTGAAACTTGCCATCATCTTTCTTCATGATCTTAGCTTACTCTTTAGCTTGCAACTTCTCACCTTTGAACCTATTTACATATAGATCTTTCTGCCTCAGACAAAAATTATGTTCAATCATCCGAAAAGACCGAACAAAACCCTTGGACCTCATAACTAGCCTAATATCATCACTTTAAACTTCAAAGACAATATCCATCTTTGTACATATTGGAGAGATCCCTCTCCGGATTCAGGAGGGCTAGATCCTAGAATCCAAAAGTTGGTTGAAATGATGCTAACTCTGTGATCGTACTTTTCCAATCTTGCTTGTTACAGAGACCTAACATAACCTACTAGAGCGAGGTCACAAATTTCCCTATCAAGGTCTACAACAAGAAATTCTCCTTGCTTCTCCAACCTACAAGGTTCCATCATAGTCATCTGAGGAAAGGTCCTCCATGGTATTGGCAAAGAAGTCATCTTCTTTCCCATCCCTACATATGGTCCATCTCCCAGATGCTCAATTGAAACACCAGTCATATCTTCATGAAGACTCTCTAAGTGGGTGTCCTCCATCCTCATCAATGTCTGCAATGCTTCTGATCCTGGTACCGCCTTCTCATAAAGTTCCTCCTCGATCATTGTCACCTCTGCAAAATTTCCATGTGGTTCATCCCCCAATGCCTGCAATGTGCTTGGTCCAGGTTCAACTTGTTCCACAAGTTCTTCCTCGATCATATCCGCATCCTCAACATCCTCCCCAGAATCATCCATCACCGATGCTTGCAATGTGCTTGGCCTTGGTCGAACATGTTCATCAAGTTCGTCCTCGAATTCTACCACATCTACAACATCCTTGTGAGAATCGTCCACCATCAATGCTTGTAAGGTGCTTGGTCCTTGTACAACTTGTTCATAAAGTTATTCCTTGACTTCAATCCCATCTACAACATCCTTTGGTTCGACGATAGTGGGCTTCATGCCACCATGCTTCATCTTTCCAAGGTCTCTAAGTTTGAGAAGCTTATCAAGTAACTTCCTTCACTCTTCTTCCACCTTGTCCATTTCTGCTTGGAGAATTCTCACTTTCTTCATAAGTCGAAACATTTCATCTTTTCTCATGCCAGATGTCCTCCTCTTGCACAATGTATCAATGGTTTGACTCGCCTCATCAAACTCCTTTTCCACTTCCTTCGACTTCTCTTTAATTTCTTTGAAGTTCATTTCCAATGAAACAAACTCATCCATCAACCTTCAATACCACCTGCAACACCGCAACTGTATCCTTGCTCAATAATAAAAAATCCATGAAAATGTAGCTATGATACCAACTACCACGCCCCTATACCAGTGGTAGTCTCCCAACCACTCTATAGACGGGTGCGGCACTACCTTATTTTTCTCTTTTCAAATACTCTATAAGTAGACTATGCCTAACTCAAAACTTGTTTAATTAATCTTCCAAAGTGTTCTTGTGCAGAAATAAAAAAGCAATAAACATCAATATCAAACCACATGAACGCCCATACATTCAAGGGAGGGGAAAATCCCGTTAATAAGTCTGCCCGGTATTATGCTTCAATAAATATGTACAATCTGCAATAATTATATAGCCAAGCCTCCATAAACCATTTTATGCTTCTTGCCAAATGTGCTTGTACCTTGGTCTAGCCTTAATAGCTTCCCAAAAGTGCAAAAAATCCAAAGGAACCCCAAAATTCCCTTTCAGAACATGTAACTGAAGTCTATGCGAATTTTGGTTCGAGTGGGTCACCCGGGTCACAGACGCCCTCGGCACCCTGAATGTGTTTCTGCAGGTGGGTCACTAGGGTCCCGATTTGCACGCATTTCCTAAACGCGTTTGGGTCGCGTTCGACCCGACCCAACCCTGTTGAATGAACTCCGTGCCTTCAAACACTATTCCGCGTGTCCTAAATGCGGGCGTGGTGCATGAACCCGACTCGACTTGAACGTGCTCGCCCTGAACATTGTTCTACACGCATCCTGTGGAAGGAACCCGACTCGACCAAGCACCAAACACTTCACCGCACCCGCCCTCTAGAAGGAACCCGACTTGACCCTCAGGTGAACGCCAAATGCATTTTTACCGGACTCGACCTAGACTTCATTTCCCTCCACCCTCGACCTTCACTCTAGCTCACACATTAGCTTGCCAACGATGGAATCAAAAAGATGTTGATGTCCTTCTTGCTTTCCTTTATCATCCATCGCATTTCCTCCTTTTGTATGTGCCTTCGCCCACACATTGTTTCCATGGGTGGGGCTTGACCCATATAAGGCTAACCCACTAAACGCCCATAAAGCCTTGGTTACGATATGACATTTCCTCCTTAACGTCGGCTTGCCACCATGGCCGCCCTATAAGCTTCCAAGCCAACGCACAACCATTTTTGGACGCGTTTATGCACGTCGCTCCTAAACGTCGCACGGTCACCACGATAACGTCGCACAATAGCCGAATGATGTTTTCATCCGTTAGCATGCTCGTCTGACCTTTCGTCGTGGTTTTCTTCACTTCGTCGTTTTGTCTCATGTCCACCGAATGCTTCCAACACCCTCCATCATTTTCTTCAGCTCATGGGTCTTACAGGGGCGGTTTTCGTCTCGGCAGATGTATAATTGGGCAGCGTCCATTGAGCAGGGACATGGAAACCTTAGATTTTGCACAGTTGGGCTACTATCGTCACGGCGGGGCGAGGAAACCTGTCATGCCCCTAGACCTTCGGTGATCTTTCAACCATGCTATAGATGAGGTGCGGCACTACCGTACTTCTCCTTTTTGTAATACTCAAGTATGTAGACTACGCCTTTGGAAACACTTGTTAAATTAGTTAATCAAATGTTCTTTCAATGTGTGGAAAACATAAACATCATCATCATATCCACAGTGTACGCCCATATGTACAAGGGAGGGGCAACTCCCAGTTAATAATGGGTCTGCCCGATAATATGTTTCATAAATATGAAATACAATGTAAGTTCCAATCTAGTAAAAGACCCCCTTTGCTCTTTGGCAAGGAAAGTCACTTTTTGTCCAAGCTTACAATGCTTGACAAAAATCATTTACAACATTAGAATTCACCTCTGGAATATCCTACATAAAACTGCCCAAGTGCTGCCGGGTCACTCGGGTCGGCACTACAAATGATTTCAGACCTCCCCGCGAGCTCTCCGTGTGTCCAATCCACTCCCCAGCTATGTGGTTAGCTCCGTCCCATCAATACGCACCTGGTTCAACTTTCGGCACTCAATTCTGACTCATGATGCCCTTCAGAATGACCTCTGAACTAAAGCTCAGATCGTGCGGATGCCTTGCCCGACCCGACCTTGCACTGCGAACACCCTGCAGAGAAGTTCTGCATGCCCTGCATGTCTCTCACACGAATTGACCCGCACACTGCCTGAATTGACCCGTCATGCAGTGCAGATTCCCTACAGAGGAATTCCACATGCCCTACATGTAAACAACCCAACTCGACCCACGCTCGCCCTGCGTTCACCGCCGCCGTGTTTCCTTCACCAACGAGCTATTGGCTTAGCTCGTGGTGCTCCAATGTGCTCGCACTCATATGCTTTCTTGATCGTTGGTTGGATTAGTTCTCCATCATCCGCACACCATATTAATATGCATATCATGTGTGTGTCGTGGGTCACTCGGTGGACCCAAGAGGACCCCCATCGTTCAACTGTCCGCCCACTCGTGTAGTGTCAGCTGCTCAACTCGTGCATCGGTTTTATGACTCCATCTATGGTGTGACGTTTCGCCTATAAATTCACTTTTTCCAACACCACCGTCGGCTATGTACGATGCACCCGTGCCGCTCGTTGCCACACACCCGCGCCCGTGTGGTTACTGTGCGATGGTTCGACCGTAATGTCGCACGATGCCCAAACACCGTCCAAACGCTAGATGGGCACGCCAGTTACCCCGAACGCCCCTCATGAAGTCTTGGGGCCTTACAAAACCCAAAATTCCTTGCACTTGGATGGCTTCCGTTGCGACAAGGCACGAAAACCCCAAGTTCCAGAGACAGACCAGGGGAGCAGTTTCCATTGCGCTGCGAAATGGAAGCCCCAAGTTTGCCAAACTTGGGCACTTCTCCACCGTATCGTGCAATGGAAACCACAAGTTCTGTAAACTTGGGTGATTACGGTCGTGCTGCGACATGGAAACCAAATTTCCCCTCACCAGGTGTGTGGTTTTCATCGTGGCGGAAGATGGAAATCGCAAGGTTCCTAGAACTAGGTGGTTTCCCTCGTTCCACGAAATAGAAACCACAAAGTTCCACAGGCTTGGGCGGTTCTCCATCATGCCGCGACATGAAAACCTGAACTCCCCGCACCGACCATAGTTTCTGTCATGGTGGGACGTGGAAATCCCTGAGTTTCCTGGAATTGGCTAGTATCCGTCGTGCCACAAAAAATGGGAACCCCCGAGCTCCGCAGACCCCGGGCGGCGGTTTCTGTCGTGACGTGACATGGAAACTGGAAGTTCCCCATACTTGGGAAGTAGTTTCTATCACGCTGCGGCATGGAACCCACAAGCACCCCGTGCTGGGGTTGTGGTTTCCATCACGGTGGGACATGGGAACCCCAGTTTTCCCAGACTTGGGAAATTTTCCGCCATGCAACGAAATGGAAACCCCGAGTTTCTCCAAATTGGGGCGGTTGTCTGTCGCGTGGCGAAATGGAAACCCCTGATTTTCATTGACTTGGGGAGTGGGTTTGTACGCACCGTGATATGGAAAAAACGCGGAGTTCCCTAGAGGCCCGAGGTTTCTCAACGACCCCTGCATCCTCCTACTCATCGAAGCCAGGCAATTGCTCCGACGGTCGAGTATAGGTTGCGCACTTCATCGCCATCCATTTTCAGGGCTACTTGATTCGGCAGGTGAGTTGTTACACACTCCTTAGTGTATTCCGACTTCGAAGGAAACCAGCTACTAGATGGTTCGACTATTCTTTCACCCCTATACCCAAGTCAGATGAACTATTTACATGTCAGTATCGCTACGAGCCTCCACCAGAGTTTCCTCTGGCTTCACCCTGCTTAGGCATATTTCACCATCTTTCGGGTCCCAACAGGTGTGCTCACACTCAAACCCTTCGCATAAGCTCAAGTTCGGTCGACGATGCACCCCCCATAGAGAGGGGAACTCGTCCGTCAGCTTCCTTGAGCCTCGCAGGTTTTCAAACCTGTCAACTCGACACATGTTAAACTCCTTGGTCCGTGTTTCAAGACGGGCCGAATGGAAAGCCCACCAACCAACACCACGAGCGCGCAGGTGCACATGGCCCACCATAAGGGTGTGCGCTTCGTCCCTCAACCACCGCAACGAGAAACCGATAGGCGTTACTCCACCCGTGCTTGTGAAGATGCAGCAGCCCGTGCTAGTTTGCACCTCAAGTCGAGCAGCGGACTAGCCTAAGTCGTTCCACATCCAACCAAGACTTATCGACAGCCTCCATCTGCTTCCCTCCTGGAAATTTCAAGCATTCTTTAACTCTATTTTCAAAGTCCTTTTCATCTTTCCCTCGCGGTACTTGTTCGCTATTGGTCTCTCCCCCGTATTTAGCCTTGGATGGAATCTACCACCCAATTAGGGATGCATTCCAAAACAACCCGACTCGCCGACAACGCCTTGTGATGCGGCAGGGTCTCGGCCCGATGAGGCTGTCACCCTCTCAGGCACCCCCTTCCAAGGGACTTGGCCCAGGGCTGCTGCTAAGGACTCTTCTATAGACTATAATTCAGGCGACGTTGCCACCCGATTTTCATGCTGAGCTCTTCCCGGTTCGCTCGCCGCTACTAGGGGAATCCTCGTAAGTTTCTTTTCCTCCGCTTAATTATATGCTTAAACTCAGCGGGTGTTCTCGCCTGAGTTGAGGTTGCAAATTGGAGCTAAATCTGCCCTACCCAATGGGAGGACAAGAGACAGCAAAGCAAGTTCTAGGGATGCCACACAGAGCCCGCATCGGCTAATGCCGACTGCCCAACCAAGGGGACAAGATCACCGCTTGTCGACGCATGCCATGAAACATCGCCTGCCACATTTCAGCCAACCACACTGTTGGGTATGTGTTATATTCTTTCGGGTGGGTAGTCCGTGTCCATGGTTTTGTGCATGGTTTTGCACATGTTATTGGGGCACGATGGTTTTCGGCCCTTGGTATTTTTGTAGATCCGGTCAAGGGAACTACAGTTATGTTCTAATCCAGGGTTTATGGATTGAGGTTTATGTATGCTTTGGCATGTATATATATGTGTTGTAACACTAAAAGGAATATAATGAAAAATCTAGCTGGTCGTCCCAATTTGGGATCCAGGGGAAAATATCTGTGTTTATCTGTTTTATATTGTATGCTCTCGCTATTGTTTATTTTCCGTTATAAGATTCGTGTGTAGATAATTTATGTTCAGGGTTAAAACCTACATTTGGTATCAGAGTTGTTTCGGCTTCAAGGGGAAGCCTTTGCTGCTGAGGGTTTTTTAGTTCGGGCCTGTGGTAGACCCTGTTTAGTGGGAGATTTGCGGGATCAATTCCTGCGGTGAAAGAATATGGCGAACAGCAAGAAGATAGAGATCGAGAAATTTAATGGTCAGAGTTTTGAGTTGTGGAAGCTCAAGATGGAGGATCTGCTGGTGGATAAATATCAGTGGATTGCGGTAGATACAGGTACTAAACCAACAGGAATGTCAGATGAAGACTGGAAGAAACTGGATCGGAAGGCTAAGAGCACAATACGGTTGTGTGTCTCAGATTCAGTATTTTTGAATGTATCTGGGGAAGCTATGATGAAGAATTTGTGGGAAAAACTTGGGACTTTGTACCAATCTAAGTCTTTGGTGAATAAGTTGTTCCTGCGGAAAAAGCTGTATAACCTGAGGATGAAGGATGGAGAATTGGTGACAAAGCATCTGAACGCCTTCAATACTGTGGTAAGTCAGCTGTCGTATGATGATATTAAAATATCAGATGAAGACAAGTGCATCAATTTGTTGTGTTCTCTACCAGACTCGTGGGACAGTCTGGTTATTGCAATAGGTAGCAATAAAACTACCTTGAATTTTGATGACATTCTCTCAGCCTTGTTGTCGGAGGGAATGAGACGGTGAAATATGGAGGGTCAGAATGGATATGCCTTATCTGTACGAGGAAGGTCCCAGAACAGAAACAAGAATAAGGTTTCGAGTGGGAGATCCAAATCTAGAGGGAGATTCAAATCTCCTGGAAAGTTTGTAAAGGTGTGCTGGAAATGCGTAAAGGAAGGGCACTACAAAAAGGACTGCAGATCTAAAGCTCCTGAGAAAAGACAGGGATCTGATGATGCTCCTTCTGCAGAGGTAAAAACCACCTCCGATGAAGGTGGGGATGTGTATTTGGCTTCTTCTTCAAATACACATGTAGATCATGAGTCATGGTTGATTGACTTAGGGGCATCCTTTCACTTCACTCCCCATAGGGATTGGTTCTGCGAGTATGAGAAATATGATGGTGATGTCTTCCTAGGGGTTGATAGGAAGGAAAAAATCGTCAGACGTGGAAAGGTAAAGTTGAAGCTACAAGGTGGAAGGATTAGAACACTTCCTGGTGTTCTGCATATTCCTGCATTGGCTAGAAATCTAATTTCTGTAAGCAAGATGGATGATGCAGGTGTAAAAACAGTGTTCGAGAAAGATTCCTACAAGATGGTTCAGGGAGCACTGGTATTAATGCGGGGAGTTCGGACTGGAACTCTATACAAGATAGAAGGTAGAACTATTATTGATGGGTGTAACAGTTCTGTGGTTCTTGAAAGTGGGATGAAAAGCCTAGCTATCTCTGGAGAAAAGACCATGCTATGGCATCAAAGGTTTGGACATATTGGAGATAAGGGCCTTCGGATACTGCATAGAGATCGTATGGTAGAAGGTATGTCTAATTTTTCTCTGGATTTCAGTTTCTGTGAACATTGTGTTTATGGGAAGCAAAATCGGGTGAGTTTTCCTTCTGTTGCTAAGAGGGCAAACAAGATATTAGAACTTGTGCATAGTGATGTGTTTGGGCCTGTGCCAGTTCCATCACTAGGAAAGTCTGTGTACTATGTTCCATTCATATATGACTTCTCAAGGAATACATGGATATATTTATTGAGGAATAAATCTGAAGTCTTTGACAAATTTAAAGAATTTAAGGCTCTGGTGGAAAACCAGACAGAGAAGAAGATAAAGGCATTGAGGACAGACAATGGTGGGGAGTTCTGCAAGAAGGAATTTGAAGAGTTCTGTAAGAAGTGTGGTATATCACGGCATAAGACTACTCCATATACACCTCGGCAAAATGGAGTTGCAGAAAGAATGAATAGAACATTTATGGAAAAGGCAAGAAGCATGCTCAGTGGTACCGGGTTAGGACAAGAATTCTGGGCAGAGGCAGTGGAGACTGCATGTTACTTAGTTAACAGATCACCTTCATCAGCGTTGGAGGATAAGACCCCACATGAGGTATGGACTGGTAAAAAACCCTCTCTTTCACATCTAAGGGTATTTGGATGTGATGCATATGTACATGTTCCAAAGGAGAAAAGGACCAAGTTGGATAATAAATCTGAAAGGTGCATCTTTATTGGGTATAAGAATGGTTTAAAGGGTTACAAGCTTTGGAACCCAGAAACAAGGAAGGTTGTGTACAGCCGAGATGTGGTGTTTAGAGAAGTGAAAGATGTTGTTAAACATGAATTCCTACCAAAGGAACCTGAGAAGATAGAGTTTGAGCTAAAGGAGGATGAATCGGACTCTACAATAGAAGAAGACTCAGAAGATGAAGAGCCACAAACTCCAGCTTTGAGAAGATCAGTTCCGGAAAGAAGGCAACCAGAAAGGTATAGTCCATCTGCTTTCTGTTCAGGTTTTGCCTTAACTATAACTGATGATGAACCCAGAACTGTCAGGGAGGCAGTAGATTCAGAGGATGGAAAACTCTGGAAGGAGGCTATGGTTGATGAAATGGCATCCTTGCACAAAAACGATGCATGGGATCTGGTGGAGTTGCCGGCTGGAAGGAAGCCCATTGGGAGAAAATGGGTGTTTAAAAAGAAGATGAATGTAGAAGGCAAGGTGGAGAAATACAAAGCTCGATTGGTAGCGAAAGGTTATTCCCAGGTGCCAGGAATTGATTTTGGTGATATTTTTTCTCCTGTTGCCAAGGTTACTTCTATTAGATTACTTTTATCTGTTGCTGCTGCATTTGATTTTGAGATAAAACAGATGGATGTGAAGACAACATTTCTTCATGGGGATCTAGAAGAGGAGATCTACATGAAGCAACCTGAAGGCTTTATGGTGAAGGGTAAGAAAGAACTGGTATGCAGGTTGAAGAAGTCTCTGTATGGGTTAAAACGGTCACCAAGGATGTGGTATCAGAAATTTGATACCTATATACGGGGACTTGGCTTCACCAGAAGCAAGGAGGATCACTGTGTTTATTTTAAATTAATTGGTGACCATGTTATTTATTTGGTCTTGTATGTGGATTATATGTTGTTGATTGGAAATGACAAAGAAATTATCCAAGATTTGAAGACCCAACTGTTCTCCAAATTCGACATGAAGGATCTGGGTGCTGCAAAATATATTTTGGGCATGGAAATTAAGAGAGATGGGGCAAAGAGGAAGCTCTGGTTAAACCAGAGGAAGTATTTCGAGACTATATTGCAGAGGTTCAATACGTAGGATAGTAAACTGGTGAATGTTCCTATTCCTATAGGTGTAAAGTTGTCTGCTGAATAGTGTCCCAAGACACAAGAAGAAGAGGAGCATATGTCCCGTGTTCCATATGAAAGTGCAGTGGGTAGCCTGATGTATGCAATGGTCTGTACTAGACCAGACATTGCACATGCAGTGGGAGTATTGAGTAGGTTTATGTCAAACCCAGGGAAGGAGCATTAGACAACAGTGAAGTGGGTTTTCAAATATTTACGTGGCACTAGTGATTATGGCTTGTGCTACCAGGGAAGACCAGGATTGGAAAGAATGTTGGACATTCATGGTTTTGTTGATGCAGACTGGGCTGGAGATCTGGACCAAAAAAGATATACAAGTGGGTATGTGTTTAGCCTATTTGGAGGCGCAGTCAGTTGGATGAGTAAAAGACAGTCTGTAGTGGCTCTCTCAACTACAGAGGCAGAATACATAGCAGCCACTCATGCAGGCAAGGAAGCAATTTGGATGCAGAGATTGTGTTCAAGTATGGGGTTGGTACAACAAGCTATAAGGATAGACTGTGATAGCCAAAGTGAAATTTTCTTGGCTAAGAACCCTGCTTATCATTCAAAGACAAAGCACATTGATGTTCAATATCACTTTGTTAGAGATATGATTGAGGCTAAAAGGGTGTTGCTGGTAAAGGTGGACACTCTGAAGAATGTTGCAGATGCATTGACAAAGTCTGTGAGCACTCAGAAGTTCTCTTGGTGTAGAGAAACAATGGGTGTTGAAGAATTGGGCCAATGACTAAGCCCTCCTGTGGCCCCCCATGGAAAGAAAACAACAAGTGGGAGAATGTTGGGTATGTGTTATTTTGGTCCTTAATTTCCGGTGGGTAGTCCGCGTCCATGGTTTTGTGCATGGTTTTGCACATGGTTTTGGGGTACGATGGTTTTCGGCCCCTGGTATTTTTGTAGATCCGGTCAAGGGAACTACGGTTATGTTCTAATCCAGGGTTTATGGATTGGGGTTTATGTATGCTTCGGCATGTATATATATGTGTTGTAACACTAAAAGGAATATAATGAAAAATCAAGCTAGTCGTCCCCATTTGGGATCCAGGGGAAAATATTTGTGTTTATCAGTTTTATGTTTTATGCTCTCGCTATTGTTTATTTTTTGTTATAATATTCGTGTAGATAATTTTTGTTCAGGGTTAAAACCTACACGCACCGCATTGGGCATGGACGACCACCTCCACTTCTCCTTAACATATTGCAAGGAGCACGTTTGATTGGGATGCGACGCCCAGACAGACGTACCCTTGCACCCACAAGAGAAATGGCTAAAAGCCAACCCAACGTACAATGCGTCGCAACAAGAGTAATAAGCCCCCTTCCCCCTCAAGACAACCTCACTCCCTAACCCCCACTCACTAAAGGGAAGGGGCTCAAACAAGCCCCTCCTCCCCCCAGAACCCCTCCATGCCTTTGCAGAAAGGGGGGAACTGCAAGGAACGGTGATTAAGAAGGACTAGGGTGGCCAACCTAGGAGCTCCCATCGCTTTTCATCCTTCTCAAAGACCCAACAGCAACAGTTCCCCCATTTCTTCTCCGTAACACTGCTGGGGGCTGACAAGAGGAAGGGAAGGGGGGAAAAATAGCACATATGCATATAATAGAAAAGAAAGAGAAGGTGGCTCCCACACCCTCACAAGGGAAATCTCAAGAAGATAAGCAAGAAAAGCTACTTTCCAAACCCCATGCCTTTTCAAAAAGGGTATAATTGTAAGGAACGATGAGAGAGAAGGACTAGGGTGGCCACCCTGAAACTCGCACTTCTTTTCATCCTTCGTGAACATCAAGCCACTACAACTCCCCCTTTTTTCTCTGTAAGGATAGGGGTCAGAACGAGGAAAGTAATAAAAACACATGAAAGAAAGAGAAACAAAATTGTCCACCCGCTCAAAGGAGGAGGCCCAAACAGATAAAAAACTCTTCGCGACCCCACACCCTCGTAAAAAGGGGGGGAATCGCAAGGAACGATGATTAGGAAGGACTAGGGTGGCCAACCCAGGAGCTCACACTACCTTTCATCCTTCGCGAATGCCAATCCTCAATGATTCACCCTTTTCTCCATAAAGCTAGGGGTCGAAAGGAGGAAGCGAAAAAAGAAACCCAAAAAGAGAAAAGAAAAAAGAGAACCAAAACATGGCTGCCAATAGAGGAGATGAGGCTCAAACACAAAAACAGGCTTTCAAGGCCCCGTGCCCTTGCAAAAAGGAGGGAACTGCACGGATCGGCAATCAAGAAGGACTACGGTGGCCACCCTAGCAACAACTCGCACTGTTTTTTCATCCTTCCGAAAACGTCAGTCCACGGAAATCCCACCTTTTCTCTGTAAAGCTAGGGGGACCAAAACGAATCAGAAGGGGAGGCTCAAACATAATAGAATCTTTCCTAGCCCTGTGCCTTAGAAAAAATGGGGGAACTGCAAGGAACGATGACCGAGAAGGACTAGGGTGGCCAACCCGGGAGTTTTCACTGCCTTTCATCCTTCTCTGACACTGACCCACAACAATTCCCACTTTTCTCCATAAAGCTGGAGACTAGAAGGGAAGAAAACGATATGAAAGAAAGAAAAACCAAACATTACCCACCATAACACTCGCGACAAAAATCCAATTTGAGAGAAAGGGGGCCAAATTTCAAGAAACACTAGCTAGAAAAACATAGGGCCACCGCCACACGAGGGGATGTTGGCTTAACCAAAAATAAGGAAAACAAGGCACCCAATCAAAAGCATCCCACGTTTTCACACCCTTCCACATACATTATGACGTAACATCCTTTCTATCTACACGACATAACAAGCGGCAATCAAACAACCAAGCAGACAAGCCAAAACCTAAAATTGGCGTCTAGAAAAGCTAAGGGCCATGACGAGACAAGTGCCTGAGCACGTTACTACCGAGAGGTAAACGACCCCCCGACCCACACAAGGATTCAGACAAAAAAGGCACTAATAGAAAACCCACCCCGCTATTGCACCCCTCCATGTACAGGACACCCGACAACCTTTCCAGCCAAAAATTCAAGGTGGCCCAAACAACTGGAAGTCCAAAGAGGAGTTATCGCAGGCTGACACTGAATGCTGGATAAAACCTAGGGCCAAAAATACGCTGGCGGTGCAATGTCACGCCCTAAAAAGAGGGAAGCCCCCAAAGCACACACCACAACGCTATCGCAACAATCGACACATCCAAGAAAATTACCAAGCCGCGAAAAAAACCCACAATCCAAATGGTGATACTAGGACATAACCTGCTTCCTACTTTCCTTGGAAGGGGGAGTGGCTCAAGAAAGGATGAGGAATTCCCTCAACACCAAAGGCACGAGAAAAGAATGCGCTACCTCATGCCCATTGACAAGGAAACTTGCAAATTTGATGGAGCTCAGATCAAGGGAGGGCTATTTCATTACCTAGACCCAGCCCTTCCATGAGGGAATGTCAAGGAACAGTTGAGAGGACTAGGGTGGCCAGCCCAATGGATTGCTCTGCTCTTCATCCATCTCATATTTGACCCCACCTCGACATTTTCCCCTCACGAAAGGGTTGAGGTAGGGAGCGCACGCACAACCACTCCCTTGAACCAACCACCAACAAAAAGGCTCGCTCAAGCAAACACATAATAAGCCAACGCCGCCCCCTTTTGGAGATAACCAACTATGGAGGCCCAAATATTCCAATGAACAAAGGACTGAGCACCGCTGCTACGAACGAGTCTGAATTTTTCCATCGTATTTCCCAAGCACCTCGATTGCAGCAACCATGCCCCGCCAAACATACCGTTGGAGAGGGGGCTCCCAAGCAATGAGCTTCTGAACCCCATACAAAAAACACATTAGGGGAAACAATAACAAAGTATGGGACAAGCACAAGCATCACTTGCAAGTACACGAAACAATAGGCATGAACTCAAGATAGGCAACTAAAAACGTTGCGAGTCTCTTTCGCAAGAGTCACCATCCCGACAAGAATCAAACCCGCTCTCCTAGAGACACACCACACGTTCCTAGATTACATGTAATCAAAACCCACACAACCCAAACGAAAAAACCAAACCCTGCTATCAATGATCCTATCGCAGGTTCACCTACGGTAACCTTGTTACGACTTCTCCTTCCTCTAAATGATAAGGTTCAATGAACTTCTCACGATGTTGACAGCGGCGAACCACCATCTTCGACGTAATCCGAACACTTCACCAGATCATTCAATCGGTAGGAGCGATGGGCGGTGTGTACAAAGGGTAGGGACGTAGTCAACCCGAGTTGACGACACATGCTTACTAGGAATTCCTTGTTAAAGACCAATAATTGCAATGGTCTATCCCCATCACGATACAATTTTAGAATATTTCCCGATGCTCTCGAACCAGGAAGGAAAAATTGTTGGCTACATCAGTGTAGCGCGCGTGCGGCCCAGAACATCTATTGGCATCACAGACCTGTTATTGCCTCAAACTTACATGGCCTAAATGGCCATAGTCCCTCTAAGAAGTTGGCCACGAAGGGGAACCTCCACGTAGCTAGTTAGCAGGCTGAGGTCTCGTTCGTTATCGGAATTAACCAGACAAATTGCTCCACCAACTAAGAACGACCATGCCCCCCTGGTTGGCATCGTTTATGGTTGAGACTAGGATGGTATCTGATCATCTTCGAGCCCCCAACTTTCATTCTTGATTAATGAAAACATCCTTAGAAAATGCTTTCGCAGTGGTCCGTCTTTCATAAATCCAAGAATTTCACCTCTAACAATGAAATACTAATGCCCCCGACAGTCCCTATTAATCATTACTCCAGTATTGAAGGCCAACACAATAGGACCAGACTCATATCACGTTATTCCATGCTAATGTATTCAGAGCATAAGCTTGCTTCGAGCACTCTAATTTTTTCAAAGTAACAGCGCTAGAGCCACGACCCAGCCAGTTAAGGCCAGGAGCACACCGCAGACAAAAGGGACGGAAGGGCAGGTGCACATCGAGTAGGCGGACTAACCTTTACGACCCAAGATCCAACTACGAGCTTTTTAACTGCAACAACTTAAATATAAGCTATTGGATCTGGAATTACCACGGCTGCTTGCACCAGAATTTCCCTCCAATGGATCCTCGTTAAGGGATTTAGATTGTACTCATTCCAATTACCAGACTCGATGAGCCCAATATTGTTATTTATTGTCACTACCTCCCCATGTCAGGATTGGGTAATTTGCATGCCTACTGCTTTCCTTGGATGTGGTAGCCGTTTCTCAGGCTCCCTCTTCGGAATCGAACCCTAATTCTCTGTCACCTGTCACCACCATGGTAGGCCTCTATCCTACCATCCGTCGAGTTATCATGATTCACCGGAGAAGCAGGCAAGCCCGTGCCAGCCTTTTATCTAAAAAATACATCCCTTCTAAAGATTCGAGACTTGGTGCCCGTATTAGCTCTAGAATTACTACGGTCATCCAAGTAGTATGGTACCATCAAAAAAACTATAACTGATCTAATGAGCCATCCGCAGTTTCACAGTCTAAATTAGTTCATACTTAGACATGCATGGCTTAATCTTTGAGCCAAGCATATGACTACTGGAAGGATCAACCAGGTAGCACCCTCCCACTTCAAAGGGCATTCAAAGTTCTCTCTTACACAGAGTCGACCTGAACACCCATCAAGTCAAAGAGAGGTCAAAATATCATGTAAAGATATTATACCTTGCACCTCTTGCATCCCCAAGAAGGGATTAGAGCCCACACACACTACATGCCAAGGACATGCAAGACATCAAACATAATGGACGATGGATGCAAGATCCACAAACCAAAAAATTGGGTCACCCTGCCGAGTCACATTCGACCGAGGCCGCCTAGGAGTTGGTAACCACCCCCCAACTAGAAAGGATGGAAAAAGCCTTATCACCAACGACAGCCAGAATAAACAGACAAATGGGAGAAAACAAAAACAACACCCTCTTAGAAATTCCCACCAAACCCTCCCCACCTCGCATTAAGGCCACCTAGGAGTCCATGCCGACAGCAGTAATAGTGGACCTCGAGCCCCTACGGCAACCTCGATGCAAAGGCAAACAAAGGAAACAAATGGAGAACGACCAACCCCATAAACTCTCTCTCTCTCAAATTCCTCCCAACCGTCCCCGCCCCTCAACGAGACCACCTAGGAGTCCACTCGGATAACAACAACGATGGAACTCGATCTCCCAATTTCATGCGGCGTCCTTGATGCGAAAGAAAAGTAAGTAAATAAAGGGAGAACAACCCACCCCACAGCGTTTCTTAAAAATTCCCTCCAAGCCTTCCTACCCAATAATGAGTCCACCTAGGATTCCACCTGGGAAGCAGCAACAGTGGACCTCGATCACTTGATCACCTGTGGAAACCTCACTACAAAGGAAAAAGAAGGAAGTAGAAGCAGAATGACAAAGTCGACAACCTCTATTAGAAATGCCACCCCGACTGTCCCCGCCCCACACCAAGGCCACCTAGGAGTGCACCTGGTCAGCAGCAATAGTGGACCTCAATCATTTGATCGCTTACGGCACCCTCGATGCAAAAGGATGGAAATAAATAATGAACGGCTGATCCTGCAACCTCTCTTCAAAATCCCCCCCCTCCAACCCTCTGCACCCTGCACCGAGACCACCTAGGAGTCCACCCGGACAACAGCAATGGTGGACCTCAATCACTTGATCACCTGGGGCAACCTCGATGCGAAGGCAAAGGGAGAAAATAAATTCAAATCAAGAGTCTCGTTAAAAAATGCATGAACATATCCAAACAGGAGGAGGGATCAGGCAGCCCCACACCCCACACACCCTGCGTACAAGCAACCTAGGAGATTGCCCCACCAACTTACCAACTGGACAATGAATACTTTTCACCTACAACCACCTCCACACAGAGGAGGGAGGTCAAAGTGTTCCACCTTGAAGTCCTCCTTCCGAATATAGCCCTCGCCATCAACGTAGCAAGCCTCATCCCCATTGGACCACAATCGCATACGTGATCAACCAAACAAGAAATACCCATAACCTTGTGTCTCAACATTCGAAGCCACATAAATCTACTGTGCACACAAGATGCAAGGAAAAATCTAACCACTCGATCAAACATATGGGCCACCACATCTATCAAAACCTCAAAGATAACGCAAGGACATACGACATGCACTCAAAAAGGAATTCTGAACCTTAATTTTACAACAAGGAGAATTGCTCCTAACATCGCCCAATGGAAAAAGCAAGCAAGAGGGGCAGCTTACAACCAAAACCCTTCCACATTACTCTTAAATGTATGCATCTCAACCCACAATGCTGACATATAAAGAGTACAAGCACAAGAAACCGGCACCATAAAGAGCCAAACAATGAAGAGGACAGTCATCTCAAGGAGCCACACACAAAAACCCATCCAATTATGAGAACACAGAGAGAAGGGGGAATTGTTCACATATGCCTCCAAGGACGAGCATGGCCAAAATTACCGCTCATGTGATACCAAGTGGGGATGGAGAGAATATGAATGTCGGCCACCCTACAAATGACCCAAGGCCATTCTTCAGGCACACCTGAACAAGCAACTCAATTACCAACCCACCTTTCACACGAAAATCCAACCCCTCCCCCCACCAAGAGGGGAGGAGGTGAAAAATATAGCAAAGAGCTGATTTCATGAAGCCAACGAGAGAAAATCCCACCTCTCCCACCCCCCAAAAAGGGAGGAGGTGAACAATATAGCGAAGAACCGACATCGACAGGGCCAACGAGCGAGCAAGGGGCACGAGAGCGACATAGGCGACTGGCCAGTTGTCTCAAGGAGACACCGACCATTTGAAATTCAACTTTAAAGTTGCCCCGACCAAGATGCTTCATGATCGCAGTTTGCAAATGGCATGGGCCCCTAGGGTTGACAAAGAGATGCCCCTACTGCAGGTCGAGATACAGTCGAAGAATGACATGCACCACTTCTAGCGTGGATTCTGACTTAGAGGCATTCAGTCATAATCCGACACAGGGTAGCTTCGTACCACTGGATTTTCAACCAAGCGCGATGACCAATTGTGTGAATCAACGGTTCCTCTCATACTAAGTCTAATTACTATTGCGGTGTGGTTCATCAGTAGGGTAAAACTAACCTGTCTCACGACAGTCTAAACCAAGCTCACGTTCCCTATTAGTGGGTGAACAATCCAACACTTGGTGAATTCTGCTTCACAATTATAGGAAGAGCCAACATTGAAGGATCAAAAAGCAATGTCGCTATGAACGCTTGGCTGCCACAAGCCAATTATCCCTGTGGTAACTTTTCTGACACCTCTAGCTTCAAATTCTGAAAGCATAAAGGATCGATAGGCCACGCTTTCACGGTTTTTATTCATACTGAAAATCAAAATCAAATGAGATTTTACCCTTTTGTTCCACACAATATTTCTATTCTCGTTGAGCTCAGCTTAGGAAACCTGCATTGTCTTTTAACAGATGTGTCGCCCTAGCAAAACTCCCCACATGACAATTTCTTCCACCTGGATCGACACGCCGAAACATGCCTTAAGGCCAAAAACAGGGGTAGTGCCCCATCTCCGCCCCATGGAATAAGTAAAATAACGTTAAAAGTAGTGGTATTTCACTTGCGCTGAAAACGGATCCCACTTATTATACACCTCTCAAGTCATTTCACAAATTCAGACTAGAGTCAAGCTCAACAGGGTCTTCTTTCCCTGCTGATTCTGCCAAGCCCGTTCCCTTGGCTGTGGTTTCGCTAGATAGTGGATAGGGACAGTGGGAATCTAATTAATCCATTCATGCACATCACTAATTAGATGACGAGGCATTTGGCTACCTTAAGAGAGTCATAGTTACTCCCGTCGTTTACCCGCGCTTGGTTGAATTTCTTCACTTTGACATTCAGAGCATTGGGCAAAAATCACATTGCGTTAGCATCCGCAAGGACCATCGCAATGCTTTGTTTTAATTAAATAGTCAGATTCCCCTTGTCTGTACCAATTCTGAGTCGACTATTCGCCGCCTAGGGAAAATCCTCCACGAGGGGGAATTCTACGCCCGTAGCCCAATCGGCACGCGACTGCCCACCCTTGCCATGAAAGTAGCTCAGGCAGACTGCCGACAGCCCACGAGTTGAGGGTGCAGACCCATAGGCCTAGCCCTTAGAGCCAATCCTTTTCCCAAAGTTATGGATCCGTTTTGCTGACTTCCCTTACCTACATTGTTCTATTGACCAGAGGCTGTTCACCTTGGAGACCTGATGCGGTTATGAGTACGACCAGGCATGAACGGTACTTGGTCCTCGAGATTTTCAAGGGCTGCCGAGGGTGCACCGGACACCTCAAGACATGCAATTCTCTTCTAGCTGCTGGACCCTATCTCTGGGTGAACCGATTCCAGGGTGGGCAAGCTGTTAAAAAGAAAAGATAACTCTTCCCGGGGCCCCCGATGACGTCTTCGGATTTCGTAACGTTGCCGCCCGCCACCATGTCCCAGTTTGGGAATAGTAACCTGATTCCCTTTCGATGCTCGTGCAGAGTG
Source organism: Pinus albicaulis (assembly GCA_034641835.2). Taxonomy (NCBI): domain Eukaryota; kingdom Viridiplantae; phylum Streptophyta; class Pinopsida; order Pinales; family Pinaceae; genus Pinus; species Pinus albicaulis. The sequence goes on along the minus strand of CM076582.1, from coordinate 303,016,039 downwards.
CACCCTTGATACAAGGCTTCCCGATATCTTAGGATCGACTAACCCATGTCCAAGTATTGTTCACATGGAACCTTTCCCCACTTCAGTCTTCAAAGTTCTCATTTGAATATTTGCTACTACCACCAAGATCTGCACCGGGGGCCGATCCACCCAAGCTCACGCCCGAGGTTTCTCAACGACCCCCACGTCCTCCTACTCATCGAAGCCAGGCAATTGCTCCGACGGTCGATTATAGGTTGCGCACTTCAGGGCCATCCATTTTCGGGGCTAGTTGATTCAGCAGGTGAGTTGTTACACACTCCTTAGTGGATTTCGACTTCCATGACCACCGTCCTGCTATCTTAATCAACCAACACCCTTTTTGGGATATAGGTTAGTGTGGAATTTGGCACCATAACTCAACTTTTGGTTCATCCCGCATCACCAATTCTGCTTACTAAAAATGTCCCACTTGGAGCTCTCGATTCCATGGCATGGCTCAATGGAGCAGTCGTACCCTCTTACCTATTTAAAATTTTAGAATAGGTCAAGGGCATTACACCCCCGATGCCTCTAATCATTTGCTTTACCCAATAAAACTCGAGCGTGAGCTCCAGATATCCTAAGGGAAACTTCGGAGGAAACCAGCTACTATATGGTTCGATTAGTCTTTCACCCCTATACCCAATTCAGATGAACGATTTGCACATCAGTATCGCTATGAGCCTCCACCAGAGTTTCCTCTGGCTTCGCCCTGCTCAGGCATAGTTCACCATCTTTTGGGTCCCAATAGGTGTGCTCTCACTCGAACCCTTGGCATAAGCTCAAGGTCAGTCGATGATGCACCCCCCGCAGAGAGGGGATCTCACCTGTCAGCTTCCTTGCGCCTCGCAGGTTTTAAAACCCACTGACTCGCACACATGTTAGACTCCTTGGTCTCTGTTTCAAGACGAGCCGAATGGAAAGCTCGCGAACCAACACCATGAGCGCGCAGGTGCACACGGCCCACCATAAGGTTGCGTGCCTCGTCCCTCAACCACCGCAATGAAAAATCGGTAGGCGGTACTCCACCCGCGCTTGTGACGATGCAGCAACCCATGCTGGTTTGCACCTCAAGTCGAGCGACGGACTATTCTAGGTCGTTCCACATCTAACCAAGACTTATCGACAGCCTCCATCTGCTTCCCTCCCGGCAATTTCAAGCACTCTTTAACTCTCTTTTCAAATTCCTTTTCATATTTCCCTCGCGGTACTTGTTCGCTATTGGTCTCTCGCCCGTATTTAGCCTTGGACGGAATTTACCACCCAATTAGGGCTGCATTCCCAAACAACCCGACTCGCCGACAATGCCTTGTGATGCGGCAGGGTCTCGGCCCGATGGGGCTGTCACCCTCTCAGGCACCCCCTTCCAAGGGACTTGGCCCAGGTCTACTGCTAAGGACACTTCTACAGACTACAATTCAGGCGACGCTGCCACTCGATTTTCATGCTGGGCTCCTCCCGGTTCGCTCGCCGCTACTAGGGGAATCCTCATAAGTTTCTTTTCCTCCGCTTAATTATATGCTTAAACTCAACGGGTGTTCTCGCTTGAGCTGAGGTCACAAGTTGGAGCTAAATCCACCCTACCCAATGGGAGGATAAGAGAGAGCAAAGAAAGTTGCAGGGATGCCACACAGAGCCCGCATTGGCTAACGCTGACTGCCCAACCAGGGGGACAAGATCACCGCTTGCTAACGCACACCACGAAACATCGCTTGCCACATTTCAGCAAACCACACCACATTGGGCATGTACGACCACCTTCGCTGCTCCCTAACATATTTCAAGGAGCGCGTTTGATTGGGATGCGACGCCCAGACAAATGTGCCCTCGACCGAAGCCTCGGGCACAAATTGCATTCAAAAACTTGATGATTCATGGGATTCTAAAATTCACACTAACTATCACATTTTGCTACGTTCTTCATCATAACAAGAGCTGAGATATCCATTGCCAAGAGTCGTTTCCGTGTGTTACCAAAAAATCGCGCCCCCATGAGAAATGGCTAAAATCCAGCCCAACGTACAATGCGTCGCAACAAGAGCAACAATCCCCCTTCCCCCTCAAGACAACCGCACTCCCTAACCCCCACTCACTAAAGGGAAGGGGCTCAAGCAAGCCCCTCCTCCCCCTCAAAACCCCCCATGCCTTTGCAAAAAGGGGGGAAATTCAAGAAACAGTGATCGAGAAGGACTAGGATGGCCAACCCAGGAGCTCTCGCTGCTTTTCATCCTTCTTGAAGACCCAACCACAAAATTTCCCCCCTTTCTTCTCCGTAACACTACTGAGGGCCGACAAGAGGAAGGGAAGGGGGGGGAAATAGCACATATGCATATAACATAAAAGAAAGAGAAGGTGGCTCCCACATCCTCACAAGGGAAATCTCAAGAAGACAAGCAAGAAGAGTTGCTTTTCAAACCCCGTGCCTTCTCAAAAAGGGTATAATTGTAAAGAACAATGATCGAGAAGGACTAGGGTGACCACCCTGAAACTCGCACTTCTTTTCGTCCTTCACGAACATCAAGCCACTACAACTCCCTTCGCATAAGCTCCAGGTCAGTCGATGATGCACCCCCCGCAGAGAGGGGATCTCGCCCGTCAGCTTCCTTGTGCCTCGCAGGTTTTCAAACCTGCCGACTCGCACACATGTTAGACTCCTTGGTCCGTGTTTCAAGATGGGCCAAATGGAAAGCCCGTCAACCAACACCATGAGTGTGGAGGTGCACACACCCTGCCACAAGGGCGCGCGCTTCGGCCCTCGACCACCGCAACGGCAAACCGACAGGCGGTACTCCACCCGCGCTTGTGACGATGTAGCAGCCCGTGTTGGTTTGCACCTCAAGTCGAGTGGCGGACCAGCCTGATTCATTCCACATCCGACCGAGATGCATGGACAGCCTCCATCTGATTCCCTCCCAACAATTTCAAGCACTCTTTAACTCTCTTTTCAAAGCCCTTTTCATCCTTCCCTCGCGGTACTTGTTCGCTATCGATCTCTCACCCGTATTTAGCCTTGGACGGAATTTACCACCCAATTAGGGCTGCATTCCCAAACAACCCGACTCACCGACAATGCCTCATGATGTGGCAGGGTCCCGGCCTAATGGGGCTGTCACCCTCTCATGCGTCCCCTTCCACAGACTATAATTTAGGCAAAGTTGCCACCTGATTTTCATGTTGGGCTCTTCCTGGTTCGCTCGCCGCTACTAGGGGAATCCTCATAATTTTCTTTTCCTCCGCTTAATTATATGCTTAAACTCAGTGGGTGTTCTCGCCTGAGCTGAGGTCGCAAGTTGGAGATAAATCCACCCTACCCAATGGGAGGACAAGAGAGAGCAAAGAAAGTTCCATGGATGCCACACAGAGCCCGCATCAGCTAATGCTGACTGCCCAACCAAGGGGACAAGATCACTGCTTGCTGACGCACGCCACGAAAGATCACCTGCCACATTTCAGCCAACCATACCTTATTGGGCACGGGCGACCACCTCCGCTGCTCCCTAACATATTGCAAGGAGCACATTTGATTGGAATGTGATGCCCAGAAAAACATGCCCTCGACCGAAGCCTCGGGCACAAATTGTGTTCAAAAACTCGATGATTCATGGGATTCTGCAATTCACACTAAGTATCTCATTTCGCTACATTCTTCATCATAACAATAGTTGAGATATCCGTTGCCGAGAGTCGTTTTCGTGTGTTACCAAAAAATCTCAACCCCACGATAAATGGCTAAAATCCAACGCAATGTACAATGCATCGCAACAGGAGAAACAAGCCCCCTGCCCCCTCAAGAGAACCACACTTCCTAACCCCCACTCACTAAAGGGAAGGGGCTCAAACAAGCCCCTCCTCCCCCCCGAACCTACCCCATGCCTTTGCAAAAAGGGGGGAACTGCAAGGAACGGTGATCGAGAAGGACTAGGGTGGCCAACCCAGGAGCTCCCGCTGCTTTTCATCCTTCTCGAAGACCCAACCGCGAAAGTTACCCCATTTCTTCTCTGTAACACTGTTGGGGGAAGACAAGAGGAAGGGAAGGGGGGGAAAATAGCACATATGCATATAACAGAAAAGAAAGAGAAGGTGGCTCCCACACCCTCACAAGGGAAATCTCAAGAAGACAATCAAGAAGAGCTGCTTTCCAAACCCCGTCCCTTTTCAAAAAAGGTAGAATTGTAAAGAACGATGACCGAGAAGGACTAGGGTGGCCACCCTGAAACTCACACTTCTTTTCGTCCTTTGTGAACATCAAGCCACTACAAATCCCCCTTTTTTCTCTGTAAAGATAGGTATTGGAACGAGGAAAGTAAGAAAAACACATGAAATAAAGAGAAACAAAATTGTCCACCCGCTCAAAGGAGGAGGCCCAAACAGATAAAAAACTCTTCGCGAGTCCCACGCCCTCGCAAAAGGGGTGGAATCATAAGGAACGATGATCAGGAAGGACTAGGGTGGCCAAACCAGGAGGTCGCACTTCCTTTCATCCTTCGTGAATGCCAATCCTCAACGATTCACCCTTTTCTCCGTAAAGCTAGGGGCCGAAAGGAGGAAGGGAAAAAAGAAACCCAAAAAGAGAAAAGAAAAAAGAGAACCAAAACATGGCTGCCAGCAGAGGAGATGAGGCTCAAACACAAAA
>CM076582.1:302903885-303006385 GCA_034641835.2 Pinus albicaulis | reverse complement strand
ACACAGAGGAGGGAGGTTGAAGTGTTCCACCTTGAAGTCCTCCTTCCAAATATATCCCCTGCCATCGACGTAGCAAGCCTCATCCCCATTGGACCACAATCGCATACGTGATCAACCAAACAAGAAATACCCATCACCTTGTGTCTCAACATTCCAAGCCACATAAATCTACCATGCACACAAGATGCAAGGAAAAAGCTGACCACTCAATCAAACATATGGGCCACCACATCTATCAAAACCTTAAATCCAACACAAGGAAAAATGACATGCACTCAGAAAGGAATTCTGAACCTTAATTTTACAACAAGGAGAACCGCTCCTCACATCGCACAATGGAAAAAGAAAGCAAGAGGGGCGACTTAAAACCAAAACCCTTCCACATTCCTCTTAAATTTATGCATCTCAACCCACAATGCTGACCTATAAAGAGTACAAGCACAAGAAACCGGCACCATAAAGAGCCAAACAATGAAGAGGATAGTCATCTCAAGGAGCCACACACAAAAACCCATCCAATTCTGAGATCACGAAGAGAAGGGGGAATTGTTCACATATGCCTCCAAGGACGAGCATGGCCAAAATTACCGCTCATGTGCTACCGAGTGGGGATGGAGAGAATATGAATGTTGACCACCTTACAAATGACCCAAGGCCATTCTTCAGGCACACCCGAACAAGCAACTCAATTACCATCCCACCTTTCACATGAAAATCCAACCCCCCCCCCCTCCACCAAAAGGGGAGGAGGTGAAAAATATAGAAAAGAGCCGATTTCACGAAGCCAACGAGAGAAAATCCCACCTCTCCCACCCACCAAAAATGGAGGAGGTGAACAATATAGCGAAGAGCCGACATCAACGGAGCCAACGAGCGAGCAAGGGGCACGAGAGCAACATAGGTGACCGGACAGTTGTCTCAAGGAGCCACACACAGCAACCTCATCCAACTCTGAGAATACAGAGCGAAAGGGAAACTCTTTTCACATATGCTTCCCAGGACAAGCATGGCCAACATTACCGCTCATGTGCTACCGAGTGGGGATGGATAGAAGATGAGAGTCGATGACCCTACAAAGGACCCAAGGCCCTTCTTCAGGCACACCTGAACAAGCAACTCAATTACCAACCCACCTTTCATATGAAAATCCAACCCCTCCCCCCACAAGCAAAAAGGGAGGAGATGAACAATATAGAGAAGATCTGACATCGATGGAGCCAACATGTGACATAGAAAAATTTTGATTTCAACAGAGCAAATGTGTGACCAAGGGCCACGAGAGAGAGATACCGAAGAGACGATTTCAACAAAGCCAACAAGTAGAAAGTCATCTCAAGGAGCCACACACAACAACCCGATCCAACTGCAAGAAAATAGAGCGGACGGCAGAGATTGTTCAAACATGCCTCTGAGGATGAGCATGGCCAAAATTACCGCTCATATGCTACTGAGTGGTGATGGAGAGAATAAATTTGGCGACCCTAAAAATGACCCAAGGCCATTCTTCAAGCACAACTGAACAAAACAACTCAATTACAAACCCACCTTTCACACGAAAAGCAAATCTGACACGGGCCACCCTAACGTGCACATGGCACTCGGGTAGTCACAACTTAGCAAATCTCACACGGGCACCCTCGGACCAAACGACCCGACCCGAACGGATGCCCTGACCCGGCGCGACACGGCACACCCACCTGAACGGACGCACATGGGAGCAAATGAAAAGCGGTCTGCTTGGATGTGTGCAAGGTGTTGGCCACCTATAAATTTTGGTCTATCAAAAGGTGGCCAAATCATGTTTTCAGCCTTCAAGAAACACTTTCCCGGCCAAAATGTTATCTCTTGAAGCCTGTAGATGATCTCATGCTCATGTCTCAAGGTTTTCACTGTTATTTCTCAGAAACTCAAAATTCTGCTAAAAAATTCCATGAGAAGACTGCTGCAATATCCTCCTTCTTTTCCCATTTTTCCTATTAGAGACTAACCTTCATATTTTCATCATTTTCCTTTGTTCTCCATTTTCCTCACCCTCTTTTCATATAAAATTGCCTTTGCAGAGTTCCAAACTTCTTTCGAACTCTGTCAAAACCCTCACAAACCTTTGAAAATCACTGAAAATCCATGTAAAAAACCCCTTTCTCTCTTAAAGGTTTAAGCCCCTTGGCCTGAGTTTCCAAACCACTTCCCCAATACGCCCTCATCATAAGAACCAAGCGCCAAACCCATGAAGCACTAATCGCATCGGAAAGATTCAAGTGTGCATGTTTGTGAGCCATTTCAAAATGCCGATTGCGATCAGCCCCTTTATCATAAACCACAGATCATATTGTTATTTCGTTTAACCCATAGGCCCGCAATCGGGCGCTAAACCATTGAAAAATCCCTCTCTGATCAATTTTTTCCTTTGTAAACCCAAAAACCCACTTTCCGAAGTTTTAAGTTAAAAACTTAAGGACACGTGATAAATGAAAATGGGTTGATCAAAAATACCAATCGCGCAATCGCGATTGGAGAAATTACAAATGGGTTGATTGAAAGACCGGGCTCGAATGTTCCGATTGCAATTAGCCCTAGTTATATAAAGCCCCGGGCCCATGGTACTCCATACACCCAGTGGCCCCGCAATCGGGCGCTAGCCTATCATATATATTTTCTGCCTGATCCACTCAAAACCTTGGTGTTTATCGAAATTTTTGGGTTTCTCACAAAGTATAAGGGTCCCGCCGGTGCAATAAATCAAAGGATCTAGACCATCGATCTAGACCCGATCCGATGGCTAGCGCTCAATCGCAAAGTTTCAATCGCAGTGTTTCAATCACATGTTGTTGTGTAACCTCCCCGATTGCGATCCTCCGATTAAATCTGGGCCGCCCATCTCCCTGATGATCCGACAGACAGCGCTCAATCGCATCGCTGCGTTTCAATCGCATCCCCTTTTTTTCCCTCCCCAATTGCGATCCTCCGATTAAATCTGGGCCGTCCATCTCCCTGATGATCAGACGGATAGCGCTCAATCGCAAAGTTTCAATCGCAGTGTTTCAATCGCATGTTGTTGTGTGACCTCCCCGATTGCGATCCTCCGATTAAATCTGGGCCGTCCACGTGTTCATATCAGACGACCTAGATCTTTTTTCACATTTCTCCATCACCCTCCGCCTTTAGCAAAGGTTTCTTAAAAACAAACTGATCCCCGCCGTTGCTCATCACACGATCAACGGTTCTCTTTAATTCTTCCTCCCGCATCATTTAAAACTCATCTCAGTTAATCTCCACCGTTGGATGATGCCATCCAACGGTCCTGCTCTCTCCCTACGCCTCTCAAGCAGTTCACCCATTCCCGCAGGATTTTTTGACAAATTGTTTGTATTTTGTAGGTTTTCGAATGAATTCTTCTGCCATTATGAAGAAACCACAAAGGCCGAGGGTGACGATCCTCTGTCTTCTGAGTTCATGAAGAATCATTCGAGGGGTGTTATATTTATGTTTTATCAGTGATTTCATGACCCACTGATGCCATTCGACCCCGCTACTGTCCTACGCACCAGAAGACAAGCATAAATCATCATTTATTGAAGAGTATCAGTGTCAAAGACAAAATTTATCAGAACCAGAGATTGAAGACCCAAAAACACAGATCTTAGGTAACTTAAAGTGTTTTAGGAAACGACGAAGACACCTATCGAGCTGAGAAATCCTCCACCGCCATAAGAAGAGGCTAATTGAACCCTCTACAACTCCAAAGACACCTGCAGTCTCGTTGAGATCAAAGACCGCCGAACAATTAATACTAATTGAGCTATCTTATCTCTAATTGTCGGCAGAACCATTCGAGAAGATTAAAGAATAGTTCAGAAGTTGATCTTTTGATCATTAGACCCCGGGAAGCAAAAACAAAGTTACTCCAGCATGACACCGAGCTTCAAAGGACGGCAAAAAGATCCCACTGAGCTTGATTGTAAGTGTACATCAATTAATGCTGATGAACACCTGTAGATTTCTTGATCGAGTCCCTCAAAGCATCGAAGAGTCATCTTTTGTATTAATTTATCCAAACAGATCCTTTCATGGAGGGCCACCGCTACGTTCTTCTATAAATACCTTTGTAGAAGATGAGCAAAAGGTTGGTCTCGGGACATCTGAACGCATGTAATAGTCATTCTGAAGCTACTGATGCCCTATTCTGTAATTGAAAGATACATAAGCTGATATGAGAAGTTCAAAGCTGTAGAGACCCACCGGGCTTGCTGATTGTAACTGGTTTGAACATCAATACAAGCTGCTGATTCATGGAATTCTGAAACTATGTTAATGGTGATGTGTTCCTTACTGTCAATTGTCGTTTTACTTAATGTTTTCACTCTGTTCACTTTCTCTGATAAAGAGCAGCAAACATAGAGTTAGGATATACTATCCACGGTACCCTACTCTTACTGAAAGCTTTATCTTCTATGTTTTATTCATTTGAACGTCCTCTTTGAAGAGTTTATTAATGCAGGTTAGTTTAAAAGTACTTCCCTGATCTAGATAGCTCTTTGAGATGAATGTTCTCTTTGTTATCCTTGGAGTTTATCAATGCAGCGTAGTTTAAAAGTACTTAGCTGATCTAGATCGCTCTTTGTGATTATCATCTGTGTTTCCTTATCGAATATGCTGAAGCAGGTTGGTTTAAAAGCACTTACCTGATCTTAAGCTGTTTGAACTGTTTTTTAAATGTTTCTGATGGAAATTACTTCAATGCAGGCTATTTTAAAAGCACTTACCTGATCAACAGAAATAATTTTATGTTTCTCCTTAAGTACATGTTGAAAGCAAGCTATTTTAAAAGTACTTACTTGATCTTAGACTGTGCTTTGTTTTTTCATTTGTTTAAGTCTTTCACTTCCTATTTGTTTCACTCCATTAATCACCTTAAGAGATTCTTTGATGTAAATGACTTGCTCCATGGATCCTTCTTGAATTTGCTATCCAATTAAATCCTCCTATGACTCCATAGCCCAATGGGTTAAAGCTGTCTTTGTCGTTTGCTATCAACTGAAACATTCCTTCATTTGCTGACATCTTCACCTTTTATTTTGAACTGCTTTCACCTTCACCATGTCTTCGCCCAACCAAAAACAAACAAAACAAACCCATGATCTTCATAACTAGCCTAATATCATAATTTCAGTCTTTAAAGATCACATCTTTGAACTCATTTATAGAGAGATCCCTCTCTGGATTCAGGAGGGCTAGGTCCTTGAATCCCAAAGCGGTTTGATGTTACCTCTGCAGTTGGACTTTGCCAATATTGCTAATTACAGAGTGATAACACAAGGCACCCGGGTGGTCACAACTTAGCAAATCTGACACGGGTGCCCTCGGACCAAACGACTCGACCCGAACGGATGCCCTCACTTGGCGTTACACGACGCGCCCACCCGAACGAACGCACATGGGAGAAAACAGTAAACGGGCCACTCGGGCATTCACAAGGCACTTGGGTGGTCACAACTTAGAAATTCTGGCATGGGTGCCCTCAGACCAATTGACCCGACCTGAACAGACGCCCTCACACAGCGCGACACGATGCACCCACCCGAACGGACACACAGGGGAGCAAACGAAAAACGGGACCAAACGACCTTACCCAAACAGACACCCTCAGACCAAACGACCCGACCCGAACAGACGCCCTCAGACCAAACGACCCGACCCGAACGAACGCCCTCACCCGGCGCGACACGACGCGCCCGACCGAATGGACGCACATGGGAGAAAATGGAAAACGGGCCACCCGGACATGCACAAGGCACCCAGGTGGTCACAACTTAGAAAATCTAACACGGGCACCCTTGGACCAAATGACCCGATTCGAACAGACGCCCTCACCCAGCGCGACACAGCACGCCTACCCGAACGGACGCCCTCACCTGGACGGACACACATGGGTGCAAACGGCAAACGGGCCGCCTGGATGTGCACAAGGCACCCGAGCGGTCACAACTTAGCAAATATGACACGGGCGCCCTCAGACGAAACGACCTAAATTGAACGGATGCCCTCGGACCAAACGACCCGACCCAAATGGACGCCCTCACCCGGCATGATACGGCGCGCCCACCCGAACGAACTGAACGGACGCACATGGGAGCAAACGACGAACGGGCCACCTGGACGTGCACAAGGCACCCAGGCAGTCATAACTTAGCATATCTGATACAGGCGCCCTCGAAAGCCCTCACCCGGCGCGACACGGCGCGCCCGCCTGAATGGACCGAATGGACGCACATGGGAGAAAATGGAGAATGGGCCACCTAGTCGTGCACAAGGCATTCGAGCAGTCAAAACTTAGCAAATATAATACGGGCACCCTCGGACTGAACGACCCAACCTGAACGGACGCCCTCACACAACACGACATGACGCACCCGATCGAACGGACGCACATGGGAGAAAATGGAAAAAAGGCCACCTGTACATGCACAAGGCACCCGAGCGGTCACAACTTAGCAAATCTGATACGGGCGCCCTCTGACCAAACGACCCGACCCAAATGGATGCCCTACCCAGCCTGCCCGCCCGAACGGATGCCCTGACCTGGCTCGACACGGCGCGCCTGTCCGAATAAATGCACGTGGGAGAAGAAGGAAAACAGGTCACCCAGATGTGCACAAGGCAAACAGGTCACCCATATGTGCACTTAGCAAATCTGACACTAGCGCCCTCAGACCAAATGACCCGACTCGAGTGCGTTTGGCCAGGTACGACAACTTGGTGCGATGCGGCGACCCGACGCGCCCGACTGAAGTGACACACATGGGAGCAAATGGAAAAATGGCCGCCCGAACGTGCACAAGGCATCCGGGCAGTCACAACTTAGCAAATTTGAAACGGGTGCCCTTGGACCAAACGACCTGACTCGGGCACGTTTATCCAGGCGTGGCGACTCGATGCGACATGGCGCGCTCGACCGAATGGATGCACATGGAAGCTAATGGAAAATAGGCTTCCCAAAAATGCATAAGGCACCCAAAGAGTCAAAACTTAGAAAATATGATACGGGCCCCCTCGGACCAAATGATCCGACCTGAGCACGTTTGGCCGGGCGCGGCAACCCAATGCGACACGGCGCGCCAGACCGAATGGATGCACATGGGAACGAATGACGAATGGGCCACCCGATCGTGCACAATGCACCTAGGCGGTCACAACTTAGGAAATATGAAATGGGCGCCCTTGGACCAAACGACCCGACCCGAGCGCGGCGACTCGGTGCGAAGCGGTGACCCGGCGCGACACGACGCTCCCAACCGAATAGATGCACATGGGAGCAAATGGAAAACGGGCCGCTCAAACATGTATAAGGCACCCCAGTGATCACAACTTAGCAAATATAATACTGGCACCCTCGAACCAAACGACCCGACCCGAGCACGTTTGGCTTGGTGTAGCGACCTGGTGCGACGCAGGGACCCGTCGTGACACGGCCCGCCCGACCGAACGGACGCTCATGGGAGAAAATGGTAAAAGGGCTGCCCGAAAATGCACAAGGCACTTGGGCAATCACAACTTAGCAAATATGAAACGGGCACCCTTGGACCAAATGACCCGACTTGAGTGCGGCGACCCGGCGCGACATGGCGCGCCAGATAGAATGGACGCACATGGGAGCGAACGAAAAATGGGCCGCTTGAATGTGCACAAGGAACCTGGGTGGTCACAACTTAGCAAATATGAAACGGGCGCGCTCGGACCAAATGACCCGACCCGAGCGCGTTTGGGCGGGCATGGCGACCTAGCGTGACACGGCACGTAAGACCGAACGGACGCACATGGGAGTGAACAAAAAAAGGGTCGCTCGAACATGCACAAGGTGCCCGGGTAGTCACAACTTAGCAAATATGAAATGGGTGCCCTCGGACCAAACGACCCCACCTGAGCATGGCGACCCAGTGCGAAGCGGCGACCTGGCGCAACACAGCGCACTCGACCAAACGGACGCACATGGGAGCAAACGGAAAAGGGCCACCCGAACGTGCACAAGGCACCCAGGCGGTCACGACTTAGCAAATCTAATATGGGTGCCCTTGGACCAAACGACCTAACCCAAGCGCGTTTTTTCGGGTGCGGCAACCCGGTGTGACGCGGTGACCCGACATGACACGGTGCGCCTGACCGAACGGACGCTCATGGGAGAAAATGGCAAAAGGGTTGCCCGAATGCGCACAAGGCACTCGGGCGGTCACAACTTGGAAAATATGAAACGGGTGTCCTCGGACCAAACGACCTGACCCTAGCGTGTTTCGTCGGGTGCGGCAACTCGGCGCACCTGACCGAATGGACGCATATGGGAGAAAACAGAAAACAGGCCACCCGAACGTGTATAAGGCACTCGGGCGGTCACAACTTAGCAAATATGAAACGGGCACCCTCGGACGAAGCGACCCGATCCGAGAGCATTTGGCTGAGCGCAGCTACCCATCGCGATGCGGTGTGCCCGACCGAATGGATGCACATGGTACCAAACAGCAAACGGACCGGCCGAACATGCACAAGGCACTCGGTCAGTCACAACTTAGCAAATATGAAACAGGTGCCCTCGGACCAAATGAACCGACTCGAGCGCATTAGGCTGGGTGCGGCGACCCCGTGCGACAGGGCACGGTGACTGAACGGAAGCACATGGGAGAAAACGGAAAACAGGCCACCCGAATGTGCACAAGGCACCCGGGTGGTCACAACTTAGCAAATCCGATACGGGCGCCCTCGGACCAAACGACCCGACCCGAGCGCGTTTGGCCGGGCGGCCTCACCCTGCGAGACATGGCACGCCCAACCGAACGGATGCACATGGGAGCAAATGGAAAACGGGCCACCCGAACATGCACAAGGCTCCCGGGCGGTCACAACTTAGCAAAATTGATACGGTCACCCTCAAACAAAACGACCCGACCCGAACGTGTTTTCGCAGGGCGTCCGAAGGAGGTCTGAACGTCAGTTCAGAGCTCGTTTTGAGGTCATCGTAGGTCAGAATTGAGTGCCAAAAGTTTCAGCAGGTGCGTATTGACGGGCCGGAGCTAACCACATAGCTTGGAAGTGGATTGGAAACACATAGAACTTGTGGGAAGGTTTGAACTCATAGGCAGGTGGTGACCCGAGTGACCCGATAGCACTTGGGCAGTTTTATGCAGAAAATTCCCGAGGTGAATTCTAACATTGTAAATGATTGGTTGTTGGCTAGTTAATGATTTTCAAGCATTGTAAGCTTCGAAAGAAGGTAACTTGCCTTGCCAAGGAGAAAAGGAGGCCTTTTTCTGTGTTGGAACTTATATTCTATTTCATACTTATGAAACATATTATTGGGTAGACTCATTATTAACAGGGAGTTGCCCCTCCCTTGTATGTATGGGTGTACACTGTGGATATGATGATGATGTTTATGTTTTCCGCATATTGAGAGAACATTTGCTCAACTGATTTAACAAGTGTTGTTAAAGGTGTAGGCTACATACTTGACTATTACGAAAAGTAAAATTACGGTAGTGCCGCACCCCGTCTATAACATGGTTGAAAAGACCGCCGAAGGTATAGGGGCATGACAGCAAGGCACCCATGCATAACACTGCACAGTGCTATAGCCCTCATAAATCAAACTGGTCAGGTGATCGGTCCAACTAGAGATTCCCATTGTGGGAATGCGCATCCTCGTACCATGTGTTAGTTGTCCCTCTCGCATCCTGTCACACCCATCAAATCAATCAAGGATCCATCCCATATGAGAGTAAAGTAATCCATGGAGATCCATCTCATTCGCAACATGTTGTCCATCCAAGAAGCCATCTCTATCTGAAATGTGCTGCCCATGATGCCAATCTCCACGCGCTATTCAAAAGACAACCACAACTATCGAGCATCATCCACGTGTGAAAGGTCCTCCTCAAATCAAGTCAAGAACATCCTCTCAACAGTGTGTCATATTCAGGTCCATGAAGCTATGTTCATCCCATTTGCAATATGCATCCAACATGCATACCAAATTTAAGTCAAGAAGGCTCAACCCATGCCTAAGTGTATACCACCAAGGCATCCCATCCCCGCATCCCCATCAACCTCCAATTCATCCCGTTGATCATCTCCATCAAGTGACTCCTCACAAACACACCCCATAAATGTGCTCAAAGGTATGCATCCCATAGTGCATCAAAATCAAGACCAGTCTCGATCTCAGCTCCTTGGTGAACCAGATACTGCAAGATCATTGTAGTATGAAGCCTCCAACGAATGCAACTCCATCATAAACTCCCATGCATCATACTATCCAAAGCGTTGGAAATCATACTTTTATTGCCCACGAGTGCCACCACAAGTTTTTCTCGCCCTACAAGTCATATGAATGTGCTCATAGGTTGCTCATCCAACCAATGTCTTGTTGCTCAAAGTGAACAACATCCATCAACCCATCTATAAAAGGCCTCCATGTAGCACCAACAATTGATCGTGCTCAGCATATTCTTGCTTGACACTCCTCCATGATGCTCATAAGTGGGCACCTAGTAAGTGCACTTGCATAATGTCTCCACATAATGTCTCGCCATGCCCTCATGTCAATGTACGTGACTTTTGGTTGCCTGTGTGGCCATAAAGAGTAGACTCATCTCAACTCTAGTCACCATCATGTGTATAGTGTACAGGTTAAGTGCCCTCTGTCACTTCTACCATCATCATCATGGGTACTTCCACCAAGGCTTCTCCCCCACTAAAAGTGCACCAAGAGTTCCTTCTTGGTTGTATGCCATGAAGAAGTCTACCCAAAAAATGTGCCCTACCACCAAGGCAGACCATGAGTCATGACGGGCACCTAACCAATTTCCATGTGGCTAAGCATGACCCATATCTATCACAAATATCATCAAGTTTTTCCCTTGTCACAAGAATTTGAACCTACTAGAGCGAGGTAAAAAATTTCCCTATCAAGGTATACAACAAGAAATGCTCCTTGATTCTCCAATGTACAAGGTTTGATCATATTCATCCGAGGAAAGGCCTTCCATGGTATTGGCAAAGAAGTCATCTTCTTTCCCATCCCTGCATATGGTCCATCTCCCAGATGCTCAATTGAAACACCAGTCATATCTTCATGAAGACACTTTAAGCGAGTGTCCTCCGTCCTCATCAATGTCTGCAATGATTCCGATCCTGGTACCGCCTGCTCATAAAGTTCCTTCTCGATCATTGTCACCTCTACAACATTTCCATGTGGTTAATCCCCCAATGCTTACAATGTGCTTGGTCCAGGTTAAACTTGTTCCATGAGTTCTTCCTCGATCATATCTGCATCCTCAACATCCTCCTTGGAATCATCCATCACCAATGCTTGCAATGTGCTTGGCCTTGGTCCAACCTGTTCATCAAGTTCATCCTCGACTTCTACCACGTCTGCAACATCCTTATGAGAATCATCCACTATCAATGCTTGTAATGTTCTTGGTCCTCGTCCAAATTTTTCATCAATTTATTCCTTGAATTCAATCCCATCTACAACATCCTTTGGTTCGGCCATAGTGGGCTTCATGCCACCATGCTTCATCTTTCTAAGGTCTCTAAGTTTGAGAAGCTTATCAAGTAACTTCCTTCGCTCTTCTTCCACCTTGCCCATTTTTTCTTGGAGAATTCTCACTTTCTTCATAAGTTGAAACATTTGATCTTTGCTTATGCCAGATTTCCTCCTCTTGCACAATGTATCAATGGTCCAACTCGCCTCATCAAACTCCTTTTCCACTTCCTTCGACTTCTCTTTAATTTCTTTGAAGTTCATTTCCAATGAAACAAACTCATCCATCAAGCTTCAAGACCACTTGCAACACTGCAACTATATCCCTGCTCAATAACAAAAAAGCCACAAAAATGTAGCTATGATACCAACTGCCATGCCCCTATACCTGTGGTAGTCTCCCAACCACTCTATAGACGGGTGCGACACTACCTTATTTTTCTATTTTCAAATACTCAATAAGTAGACTACGCATAACTCAACACTTATTTAATTAATCTTCCAAAGTGTTCTTGTGTGGAAATAAAACAACAATAAACATCAATATCAAACCACATGAACGCCCATACATTCAAGGGAGGGGAAAATCCCATTAATAAGTCTGCCTGGTATTATGCTTCAATAAATATGTACAATCTATAATAATTATACAACCAAGCCTCCATAAACCATTTTATTCTTCTTTCCAAATGTGCTTGTACCTTGGTATAGCCTTAACAGCTTCCCAATAGTGCAAACAATCCAAAGGAAGCCCAAAATTCTCTTTGAGAACATGTCTCTGAAGTCTGCGGGAATTTTGGTTCGAGTGGGTCACCCGGGTCACAGACACCATTGGCACCCTGAACTCATTTCTGCACGCGGGTCACCGGGTCATGGTCTGCACATGTTTCTTGAATGCATTTGGGTCGCGTTCGACTAGACCCGACCCTGCTGAATGAAATTCGTTCCTTCAAACACTGTTCCGCGCGTCCTGAACGCGGGCGCACTGCACGAACCCGACTCGACCTGAACGCGCCCACCCTGAAAACTGTTCTGCACGCATCCTGTGGAAGGAACCCAACTCGACCATGTACTGAACACTGTTACAGGTCAAAATACCTCCTCATCAGCTCAGAGGGGAAGACAAATATGGAAGAAGTACAAAGACCAAAATTAAACCTATTTTTGCCAGGGTAACGCATATATAAAACAGAACAAGGGCGTTATAACGCAGGCAAGAAATATATTGGCCGCGTTAGTGACTAGGGCAACGCTCTGTTTACACTTGATGGTCGCGTTACCCGTGTTTTAAGTTTGGAATGGAAAAGGCTTAGATGTTTCCTTGATCTCCATGCTTTTTCCTCTCTTGGAGTTCAGTCTTCTATGGCAATGACCAATAATGAACTGGTGCTTCTGCAGTTTCCTTTGTGCACTGACTCCTTCGTGAGGGAAAGTCGGAGATTCAAATCTTTCTCTGCGCTCTTTTCCCAATTCAAACTTAAAACACGGGTAACATGAACATCAAGTGTAAACAGAGCGTTGCCCTAGTCACTAACGCGGCCAATATATTTCTTGCCTGCGTTATAACGCCCTTGTTCTGTTTTATATATGCGTTACCCTGGCAGAAATAGGTTTAATTTAGGTCTTTGTACTTCTTCCATATTTGTCTTCCCCTCTGAGCTGATGAGGAGGTATTTTGACCTGTAACAAACACTACACCGCACGTGCCCTTCAGAAGGAACCCGATTCGACCCGCGGGTGAATGCCGAACGCGTTTTTACCCAACTCGACCCAGACTTTGTTTCCCTGCTACGACTTCGCCCTCCACCCTCGTCCTTCACTCTAGCTCACGCATTAGCTTGCCAACGGTGGAATCAAAAATATGCTGATGTCCTTCTTGCTTTCTTTTATCATCCATCGCACGTCCTCCTTTTGTATGTGCCTTCACCCACACATTGCTTCCATGGGTGGGGCTTGACCCATATAACGCCGACCCACTAAACGTCCATAAAACCTTGGTTACGATGTGACATTTCCTCCTTAACGTCGACTTGCCACAACGGCTGGCCTATAAGCCTCCAAACCAATGCAAAACCATTTTTGGACGTGTTTATGTACGTCACTCCTAAACGTTGCACAATCACAATGATAACGTCGCATAATAGCCGAATGATGTTTTTGTCCGTCGGTGCGCCCGTCTAACCTTTCGTCGTGGTTTTTTTCGCTTTGTCGCTTCGTCGAATGTCCACCAAATGCTTCCAACGCCCTTCGTTGTCGTCCTCGGCTCGTGGGTCTTACAGGGGTGGTTTCCATCTTGGTGGGCGTATAATTGGGTAGCGTCCATTGAGCAGGGACATGGAAACCTTAGATTTCGCACAATTGGACGACTGTCGTCATGACAGGGTGAGGAAACCTGTCACACCCTTAGACCTTCGGTGATCTTTCAACCATGCTATAGACGGGGTGCGGTACTACCGTATTTCTCCTTTTCATAATACTCAAGTATGTAGACTACGCCTTTGGCAACACTTGTTAAATTAGTTAATCAAATGTTCTTTCAATGTGCGGAAAACATAAACATCATCATCATATCCACAGTGTACGCCCATACGTACAAGGGAGGGGAAAATCCTAGTTAATAATGGGTCTACCTGATAATATGTTTCATAAATATGAAATACAATATAAGTTCCAATCCAGCAAAATACCCCCTTTGCTCTTTGGCAAGGCAAGTCACTTTTTGTCCAAGCTTACAATGCTTGACAACAACAATCTTTTACAACATTAGAACTCACCTCTGAAATATCCTGCATAAAACTGCCCAAGTACGATGCACCCGTGCCACTCACCGCCACACACCTACGCCCGTGCGATTACTGTGCGACGGTTCGCCCGTAACGTCGCATGGCGCCCAAACACCATCCAAACACCCGATGGGCACATCCATTACCCTGAACGCACCTCATGAAGTCTTGGGGCCTTACAAAACCCAACCTTCCTCACACTTGGATGGCTTCCATCGCGACGAGGCATGAAAACCCCAAGTTCTGGAGAATGACCAGGGGAGCGGTTTCCATCGCGCCACAAAATGGAAGCCCCAAGTTCGCCAAACTTGGGCGGTTCTCCACCGTGCCGCGCAATGGAAACCATGAGTTTCGTAAACTTGGGCGATTACGGTCGTGCCGTGACATGGAAACCCAAGTTCCCCTCACCAGGGGTGTGGTTTTCGTCGCAGCGAGAGATGGAAACCGCAAGGTTCCCAGAACTAGGCGGTTTCCCTCATGCCACGAAACAGAAGCCCCAAAGTTCCGCAAGCTTAGGCGGTTCTCCATCATGCCGTGACATGGAAAACCGATCTCCCCACACTGAAGCCATGGTTTATGTCATGGCGGGATGTGGAAATCCTTGAGTTTCCTGGAATTAGGTGATAACCGTCATGCCGCAAAAAATGGGAACCCCTGAGCTCCGCAGACCCCAGGCGGTGGTTTCCGTCGCACTGTGACATAGAAAATCGAATTTCCCCATACTTGGGTGGTGGTTTCTGTCATGCTGCAGCATGAAACCCCCAAGAACCCTGTGCTAGGGTTGCAGTTTCCATCGTGGCGGGACATGGGAACCCTAGGTTTCCAAGACTTGGGAAATTTTCCACCGTGCCACGAAATGGAAACCCCGAGTTTATCCAAATTAGGGAGGTTGTCCGTCATGTGGAGAAATGGAAATCCCTGAGTTTCATTAACTTGGGCAGTGGGTTTGTATGCGCCGCGACATGGAAAAAACCCAGAGTTCCCCAGACGCTTGGATCTGCAGTTTCGAAACACCACCAGTTCCCTAGACACGGGCGACAGTTTCCATGGCCATGGAAACCCCAAGTTTCCAGTGTGCCGTAAAACATGGAAACCTGCGGTTTCCATCAGGGGTGGGACATGGAAACCCCAAGTTTCCCAGGCTCGGGCGTGGCCCTCCGCTGTGTGCCGCGAAATGGAAACCCAAATTTCCCCAACTTTTTTCCCTCGTGGGCGCGGGAGGATGTGGAAACCCCAAGTTCTGCAAGCTTGGGCTGGTTTTAAGCCGTGCCGCGACATGGAAATTTGGGGTTTCCATGCCACCGACCACAAGTTCCACAGACTGGACACCCCTCTCACAGTCGTGGCATGGAAACCCCAAATTTCCCGCCCCTAAGCAAGAAATGCATTTTTGAGATGCGAACAAATGAAACGATGTTTGAATGAATAGTACGGGGGGGCAGAGAAGGTGCAATGGCGATAGTCGTCTGAATTTTGAATAAAGTGACAAGAGCGAAGCTCCGAATCGAGGCGACCAAGGGCTGAATCTCAGTGGATCGTGGCAACAAGGCCACATTACCACTTACAATACCCTGTCGCATATTTAAGTTGTCTGCAAAGGATTATTCTCAACGACTATTTGAAATTGGACTTCAAAGCTGCCCCAACCGAGATGCTTCACGATCGCGGTTGGAAAATGACACGGGTCCCTGGGGGCAACAAAGAGACACCCCTATTATGGGTTGAGATACAGTCGAAGAGTGACATGCACTGCTTTTAGCGTGGATTCTGACTTAGAGGCATTCAGTCATAATCCGACACACGATAGCTTTGCACCACTGGCTTTTCAACCAAGCACGATGACCAATTGTGTGAATCAACGGTTCCTCTCGTACTAAGTTGAATTACTATTGCAGTGCAGTTCATCAGTAGGGTAAAACTAACCTATCTCACGACGGTCTAAACCCAGCTCGCGTTCCCTATTGGTGGGTGAACAATCCAACACTTGGTGAATTCTGCTTCACAATGATAGGAAGAGCCGACATCGAAGGATCAAAAAGCAACGTCGCTATGAACGCTTGGATGCCACAAGCCAGTTACCCCTATGGTAACTTTTCTGACACCTCTAGCTTCAAATTTTTAAAGTCTAAAGGATCGATAGGCCATGCTTTCACGGTTTGTATTCGTACTGAAAATCAAAATCAAATGAGCTTTTACCCTTTTTTTCAACACGAGATTTATGTTCTCGTTGAGCTCATCTTAGGACACCTATGTTATCTTTTAACAGATGTGCCGCCCTAACCAAACTCCCCACCTGACAATGTCTTCAGCCAGGATCGACCCACCGAAACATGCCTTAAGGCCAAAAACAGGGGTAGTGCCCCGTCTCCGCCCTACGAAATAAGTAAAATAATGTTAAATGTAGTGGTATTTCACTTGCGTCGGAAATGGCTCCCACTTATTCTACACCTCTCAAGTCATTTCAGAAAGTCGGACTAGAGTCAAGCTCAACAGGGTCTTCTTTCCTTATTGATAGTGGGAATCTCGTTAATCCATTCATGCATGTCACTAATTAGATGACGATGCATTTGACTACCTTAAGAGAGTCATAGTTACTCCTGCCATTTACCTGCGCTTGGTTGAATTTCTTCACTTTGACATTCAGAGCATTGGGAAGAAATCACTTTACGTCAACATCCACAGGGACCATCGCAATTATTTGTTTTAATTAAACAATCAAATTCCCCTTGTCCATGCGGTGCTCTTCAAACTGTTGGACCCTATCTCTGGGTGAACCGATTCCAGGGTGGGCAAGCTGTTAAAAAGAAAAGATAACTCTTCCCGGGGCCCCTGACGACGTCTCCGAATTTCCTAACGTTTTCGCCCGCCGCCATGTCCCGGTTGGGGAATATTAACCCGATTCCCTTTCGATGCTCATGTAGAGTGCACCCTTGATACAAGGCTTCCCCATCTCTTAGGATCGACTAACCCATGTCCAAGTGCTATTCACATGGAACCTTTCCCCACTTCAGTCTTCAAAGTTCTCATTTGAATATTTGCTACTACCACCAAGATCTGAACCGGGGGCCGATCCACCCAAGCTCACACCCGAGGTTTCTCAATGACCCCCACGTCCTCCTACTCATTGAAGCAAGGAAATTGCTCCGAGGGTCGAGTATAGGTTGTGCGCTTCAGCACCATCCATTTTCGGGGCTATTTGATTCGGCAGGTGAGTTGTTACACATTCCTTAGTGGATTTTTACTTCCATGACCACCGTCCTACTATCTTAATCAACCAACATCCTTTGTGGGATCTAGGTTAGCATGCAATTCAGCACCGTAATTAAAATTTCGGTTCATCCCGCATTGCCAGTTCTGCTTACAAAAAATGGCCCACTTGGAGCTCTCAATTCCATGGCATGGCTCAATGGAGCAGCCACACCCTCTCACCTATTTAAAGTTTGAGAATAGGTCGAGGGTGTTACACCCCCGATGCCTCTAATCATTTTATTTACCCAATAAAACTCACGCGTGAGCTCCAGCTATCCTGAGGGAAACTTCGGAGGAAACCAGCTACTAGATGGTTCGATTAGTCTTTCGCCCCTATACCCAAGTCAGATGAACGATTTGCATGTCAGTATCACTACGAGCCTCCACCAAAGTTTCCTCTAGCTTCACCCTGCTCAGGCATAGTTCACCATCTTTCGGGTCCCAATAGGTGTGCTCGCACTCTTCGCATAAGCTCAAGTTTGATCGATGATGCCCCACTCAGAGAGAGGGGATCTCGCCCGTCAGCTTCCTTACACCTCGCAGGTTTTCAAACCCCCCGACTCAAACACATGTTAGACTCCTTGGTTCGTGTTTCAAGACGGTTTGAATGGAAATCCCGCCAACCAACACCACGAGTGTGCAGGTGCACACGGCCCACCACAAGGGAACGTGCTTCATCCCTCGACCACTGCAACGCCAAACCGACAGGTGGTACTCCACCCACGCTTGTGACGATGCAGCAGCCTGTGTTGGCTTGCACCTCAAGTCAAGCGACAGACCAGCTTAAGCCGTTCCACATCCGATCGAGACGCATCGACAGCCTCCATCCGCTTCCCTCCTGGCAATTTCAAGCACTCTTTAACTCTCTTTTCAAAGCCCTTTTCATCTTTCCCTCACGGTACTTTTTCGCTATCAGTCTCTCACCCATATTTAGCCTTGGATGGAATTTACCAGCCAATTAGGGTTGCATTCCCAAACAACCCGACTCGCCGACAACGCCTCATGATGCGACAGGGTCACGGCTCGACGGGGCTGTCACCCTCTCAGGCGCCCCCTTCCATAGTTTCACAGTCTGAATTAGTTCATACTTAGACATGCATGGCTTAATATTTGAGACAAGCATATGACTAATGGCAAGATCAACCAGGTAGCACCCTCCCACTTCAAAGGGCATTCAAAGTTCTCTCTTATAGAGAGCCGGCCTGAACAGCCATCAAGTCAAAGAGAGGTCAAAATATCATGTAAAGCTCTTATACCTTGCACCTCTTGCATCCCCAAGAAGGGATTAGAGCCCACACACACTACATGCCAAGGACATGAAAGACATCAAATGTAATGGAAGATGGATGCAAGATCCACAAAGCAAAAAAATAGGTCACCCCGCTGAGTCACATTGCACCGAGGCCGCCTAGGAGTTGGTAACCACCCCCCAACCAACAAGGATGGAAAAAGCTTTATCACCAACGATAGCCACAATGAACAGACAAATGGGAGAAAACAAAAACAACACCCTCTTAGAAATTCCCCCCAAACCCTCCCTGCCTCACACCAAGGCCACCTAGGATTCCACCCCGACATCGGCAATAGTGGACCTCGAGTCCCTACGGCAACCTCGATGCAAAGGAAAACAAAGGAAATAAATGGAGAATGACCAACCCCATAAACTCTCTCTCTCTAAAATGCCTCCCAACCGTCCCCACCCCTCACCGAGGCCACCTAGGAGTCCACCCGGATAACAACAACGATGGACCTTGATCACCCAATCGCATGCGGTGACCTCAATGCGAAAGAAAAGTAAGTAAATAAAGGGAGAACAACCCACCCCACAGCGTTTCTTAAAAATTCACTCCAACCATTCCTGCCCAATAACAAGGCCACCTAGGATTCCACCCGGGCAGCAGCAACAATGGACCTCAATCACTTGATCGCCTGTGGCAACCTCACTGTAAAGAAAAAAAAAGGAAGTAGAAGGAGAATGACCAAGTCTACAACCTCTATTAGAAATTCCACCCTGACCGTCCCCGCCTCGCACCAAGGCCACCTAGGAGTTCACCTGGTCAGCAGCAATAGTGGACCTCGATCGTTTGATCACTTATGGCACCCTTGATGCAAAAGGATGGAAATAAATAATGAACATCCGTTCCTGCAACCTCTCTTCAAAATTCCCCCCCTCCAACCCTCCCCACCCTGCACCCAGACAGCAGCAACGGTGGACCTCGATCACTTGATCACCTGGGGCAACCTCGATGCGAAGGCAAAGGGAGAAAATAAATGCAAATCAAGAGGCTCACCATAAAAGGCATGAACATATCTGAACAGGAGGAGGGATCAGGCAGCCCTGCACCCCACACACCCTACGTACAAGAAACCTAGGAGATTTCCCCACCGACTTACCAACCGAAAAATGAATACTTTTCACCTGCAGCCACCTCCACACAGAGGAGGGAGGTCAAAGCGTTCCACCTTGAAGTCCTCCTTCCAAATATAGCCCCCGCCATCAACATAGCAAGCCTCATCCCCATTGGACCACAATCGCATACGTGATCAACCAAACAAGAAATACCCATCACCTTGTGTCTCAACATTCCAAGCCACATAAATCTACTGTGCACGCAAGATGCAAGGAAAAATACGACCACTCGATCAAACATATGGGCCACCACATCTATCAAAATCTCAAAGCCAACGTAGGGACATACGACATGCACTCAAAAAGGAATTCTGAACCTTAATTTTACAACAAGGAGAACTGCTCCTAACATCGCCCAATGGAAAAAGCAAGCAAGAGGGGTGGCTTACAACCAAAACCCTTCCACATTCCTCTTAAATGTATGCATCTCAACCCACAATGCTAACATAGAAAGAGTACAAGCACAAGAAACCAGCACCATAAAGAGCCAGACAATGAAGAGGACAGTCATCTCAAGGAGCCACACACAAAAACCCATCCAATTCCGAGAACACAGAGAGAAGGGAGAATTGTTCACATATGCCTCCAAGGATGAGCATGGCCAACATTACCGCTCATGTGCTACCGAGTGGGGATGGAGAGAATATGAATGTTGACCACCCTACAAATGACCCAAGGCCATTCTTCAGGCACACCCGAACAAGCAACTCAATTACCAACCCACCTTTCACACGAAAATCCAACCCCTCCCCCCACCAAAAGGGGAGGAGGTGAACAATATAGCAAAGAGATGATTTCACGAAGCCAACGAGAGAAAAGCCCACCTCTCCCACCCACCAAAAAGGGAAGAGGTGAACAATATAATGAAAAGCCGACATCGACGGAGCCAATGAGCGATCAAGGGGCGCGAGAGAGACATAGGCGACTGGCCAGTTGTCTCAAGGAGCCACACATAGCAACCTCATCCAATTGTGAGAACACAGAGTGAAAGGGAAACTCTTTTCACATATGCTTCCCAAGACAAGCATGGCCAACATTACCACTCATGTGCTACCGAGTGGGGATGGAGAGAAGATGAGAGTCAATGACCCTACAAAGGACCCAAGGCCCTTCTTCAAGCACACCCGAACAAGCAACTCAATTACCAACCCACATTTCACACGAAAATCAAACCCCTCCCCCCACAAGAAAAAAGGGAGGAGATGAACAATATAGAGAAGATCCGACATCGACGGAGCCAACAAGTGGCATAGCAAAAGGTTGATTTCAACAGAGCAAACGTGCGATGAAGGGCCATGAGAGAGAGATACCAAAGAGCCGATTTCAACAAAGCCAACAAGTGGAAAGTAATCTCAAGGAGCCACACACAACAACCCCATCCAACTGCAAGAAAACAGAGTGGACGGGAGATATTGTTCAAACATGCCTCCGAGGACGAGCATGGCCAAAATTACCACTCATATGCTACTGAGTGGTGATGGAGAGAAGAAAGTCGACGACCCTAAAAATGACCCAAGGCCATTCTTCAGGCACAACCGAACAAAACAACTCAATTACCAACCCACCTTTCACACGAAAATCAAATCTGACACGGGCCACCTTAACGTGCACAAGGCACTCAGGCGGTCACAACTTAGCAAATCTCACACGGGCACCCTCGGACCAAACGACCCGACCCGAACGGACGCCCTCACCCAGCGCCACACGACGCACCCACTCGAACGGACGCACATGGGAGAAAATGGCAAACGGGCCACTCGAACATGCGCAAGGCACTAGGGCAGTCACAACTTAGCAAATCTGACATAGGCGCCCTCGGACCAAATGGCCTGACCCGAACTGACGCCCTCACCCGGCCCGACACGGTACGCCCACCCAAACGGACGCACATGGGAGCAAGTGGCAAAGGGGCCGCTTGGGCATGCACAAGGCACTCAGGTGGTCACAACTTAGCAAATCTGACACAGGTGCCCTTGGACCAAACGACACGACCCGAATGGACACCCTCACCCGGAGCGACACGGCGCACCCACCTGAATGGATGAACATGGGAGCAAACGGCAAACGGGCTGCCCTGACGTGCACAAGGCACCCGAGCGGTCAGAACTTAGCAAATTTGACACGGGTGCCCTCGGACCAAATGAACCAATCCGAACAGATGCCCTCAGACCAAACAACCCAACCCGAACGGATGCCCTCAGACCAAACGACCCGACCCTAAAGGACACCCTCACCCAGGGCGACAGGGCACGCCCACCCGAACGGATGCACATGGGAGAAAATAGAAAAAGGGCCGCTCGGACGAGCACAAGGAACCTGGGTAGTCACAACTTATTAAATCTAACACGGGCGCCCTCGGACCAAATGACCCGACCCGAATGGACACCCTCACCCAGCGCGACACGGCGCGCCCACCCGAACGGACGCACGTGGGAGCAAACGGAAAACGGGCTGCCCGGACGTGCACAAGGCACCTGGGTGGTAATAATTTAGCAAATTTGACACGGGCGCCCTCGGACCAAATGACCCGACCCGAATGGATGCCCTCACCCGGCGTGATACATCGCGCCCACCCGAACGGATGCACATGGGAGCAAATAGAAAACAGGCCACTCGGACGTGCACAAGGCACCCAGGCGGTCACAACTTAGAAAATCTGACACGAGTGCCCTCGGACCAAACGACTTGACCCAAACGTATGCCCAAACGCACCCGGTGCGACACAGCGCACCCACCCGACCAGACGCACATGGGAGCAAACTGCAAACGGGCCACCCGGATGTGCACAAGGCACCAAAGTGGTCACAGCTTAGAAAATCTAACACGAGATCCCTTGGACCAAACGACCCGACCTGAACGGACGCCCTCAGACCAAACGACCCGACCCAAGCGGACGCTCTCACCCAGGGCGACACAGCGCGCCCACCCAAACGGACGCACATGGGAGCAAATGGCAAATAGGCCGCCCAGACATGCACAAGGCACCTGGGCGGTCACAACTTAGCAAATCTGACATGGACACCCTTGGACCAATTGACTTGACCCGAATGAACGCCCTCACCCTGCATGACACAACGCACCCACCCGAACGGATGCACATGGGAGAAAACAGCAAATGGGCTGCCCGGACGTGCACAAGGCACCCAGGTGGTCAAAAATTAGCAAATATGACATGGGCGCCCTCGTACCAAACAACCCGACGCAAACGGATGCCCTCAAACCAAACAACCCGACCCGAATGAATGCCCTCACCCACCATGACACTGCACGCCCACCCGAACAGACGCACATGGGAGCAAGCGGCAAATCGACCGCTCGGACGTGCACAAGGCACCCGGGCGTTCACAACTTATAAAATCTAACATAGGCGCCCTGAGACCAAATGACCCGACCTGAACGGACGCCCTTGGACCAA
Source organism: Pinus albicaulis (assembly GCA_034641835.2). Taxonomy (NCBI): domain Eukaryota; kingdom Viridiplantae; phylum Streptophyta; class Pinopsida; order Pinales; family Pinaceae; genus Pinus; species Pinus albicaulis. The sequence continues at coordinate 302,982,995 of CM076582.1, read as the reverse complement.
ACGACACGATCCGAACAGACGCCCTCGGACCAAACGACCCGACCCGAATGAACAACCTCACCCGGGGCGACACGGTGCGCCCACCCGAATGGATGCACATGGGAGCAAATGACAAACGGGCCACCCAGATGTGCACAAGGAACCCGGGCAGTCACAACTTAGCAAATCTGACACGGGCGCCCTTGGACCAAATGACCCGACCCGAACGGATGCACATGGGAGTAAACGACAAATGAGCCACCCAGATGTGCACAAGGCACCCGGGCGGTCACAACTTACCAAATCTGACACGGGCGCCCTCAGACCAAACGACCCAACCCAAACAAATGCCCTCGGACCAAACAACCTGACCTAAATGGACGCCCTCACCCAGCATGACATGACGCGCCCACCCAAACAGACGCACATGGGAGCAAATGGCAAACGGGCCGCCCGGATGTGCACAAGGAACCTAGGCGGTCACAACTTAGCAAATCTGACATGGGCACCCTCGAACCAAACGACCCGACCCGAAAGGACGCCCTCACCCGGCGTGACACAGCGCGCCCACCCGAACGGACGCACATGGGAGCAAACGACAAACGGGCTTCACAGACGTGCACAAGGCACCCGGGCAGTCACAACTTAGCAAATCTGACACGGACGCCCTCGGACCAAACGACTTGACCCGAATGGATGCCCTCACCAGGGGCGACACGGTGCACCCACCCGAACGGACGCACATGGGAGAAAATGGCAAACGGGCCACCCAAACATGCACAAGGCACCCAGGAGGTCACAACTTAGCAAATCTAACACGGGCACCCTCAGACCAAAAGACCCGACCCGAACGGACGCCCTCACCTAGCGCAACACGGTGCGCCCATCCGAATGGACGCACATGGGAGCAAACGACAAATGGTCCACCTGGACGTGCACAAGGCACCCGGGAAGTCACAACTTTGAAAATCTGACACGGGCGCCCTTGGACCAAATGACCTAACCAAAATGGATGCCCTCGGATGAAATGACCTGACCCGAATGGGTGCCCTCGGACCAAACGACCCGACCCGAATGGACGCCCTCACCCGGCGCGACACGACACGCCCACCTGAATGGACGCCCTCACCCAGCGCGACCTAGCACGCCCGAAAAAAAATGGACGCACATGGGAGCAAATGGAAAATGGGCCGCCCAGATGTGCACAAGGCACCCGGGCAGTCACAACTTAGCAAATCTGACATGGGAACCCTCGGACCAAACGACCTGACCCGAATGAACACCCTCACCCGATGCGACATGGCGCGCCTGCCCGAATGGATGTACTCACTCGGACGGATGCACATGGGTGCAAATGACAAATGGGCCTCCCGGACGTGCAGAAGGCACCCAGGCGGTCACAACTTAGCAAATATGACACGGGCGCCCTCGAGCGAAATGACTCGACCCGAACGGATGCCCTCGGACCGAACGACCCGACCTGAACGGACGCCCTCACCCGACGCGACACGGCGCGCCCACCCGAATGGACGCACATGGGAGCAAACGAAAAACGGACCGCCTAGTCATGCACAAGGCACCCGGGTAGTCAAAACTTAGCAAATCTGATACGGGCGCCCTTGGACCAAATGACCCGACCCGAACGGACGCCCTCACACGGCATTACACGACGTGCCCAACCGAATGGACACACATGGGAGAAAATGGCAAATGGGCCGCCCAGACGTGCACAAGGCACCCAAGCAGTCACAACTTAGAAAATCCTATATGGGCGCCCTCTGACCACACGACTCGACCCGAACGGATGCCCTACCCGGCGCAACATGGTGCGCCCACCCTAACGAATTCCGTGACCTGGCTCAACACGGCGCGCCCGACCGGATGGACGCATGTGGAAGCAAATGACAAATAGGCCTCCCAGACGTGCACAAGGCACTCGGACGGTCACAACTTAGAAAATCTGACAGAGGCCCCCTCGGACCAAACGACCCGACCCGAGCGTGTTTGGCCGGGTGCGGCGACCCGGTGCGACTCGGCGACCTGGCGCGACATGACGCCCCCAACCGAACGGACGCACGTGGGAGAAAACAGTAAAAGGGCTGCTCAAACGTGCACAAGGCACCCAGGCAGTCACAACTTAGCAAATATGAAATGGATGCCCTCGAACCAAACTACCCGACCTGAGCGCGTTTGGCTGGGTGCGGCAACACGGCGCAACACGGTGCGCCCAACTGAACGGACGCACATGGGAGCGAATGAAAAAAGAGCTGCCTAAACATGCACAAGGCACTCGGACAGTCACAACTTAGCAAATATGATACAGGCCCACTTGGACCAAACGACATGACCCGAGCACGTTTGGCTGGGCGCGATGACTCGGCGTGACACGACGACCCAGCGAGACACGGCGTGCTAGACCGAATGGACGCACATTGGAGCAAATGGAAAATGGGCCACCCAAACATGCATAAGGAACCCAGGCAGTCACAACTTAGCAAATATGAAACGGGTGCCCTCGGACCAAACGACCTGACCCGAGTGTGGTGACCCGGTGTGAAGCAGCGACCCAGCGCGACACAGCGTGCCCGACCGAACGGATGCACATGGGAGAAAATGAAAAATGGGCCGCTCGAATGTGCACAAGGCACCTCGGTGGTCACAACTTAGCAAATCTAATATGGGCGCCCTCGGACCAAACGATCCGACCCAAGCGATTTTGGCTGGGTGCGGTGACCCAGTGGGACGTGGCGACCTGACGCAACACGGCCCACCCGACCGAACGGACACTCATGGGAGCAGATGGAAAAAGGGCTACCAAAATGTGCACAAGGCACCCAGGTGATCACAACTTAGAAAATATCAAACGGGTGCCCTCCGACCAAACGACCCGACCCGCGCGCGACGACCCAGCGTGACACAGCGCACCAGACTGAACAAACGCACATGGGAGCGAATGGAAAACAGGCCGCTCGAATGTGCACAAGGCACCCAGGCGGTCACAACTTAGCAAATATGAAACGGGTGCCCTCAGACCAAATGACCCAACCAGAGCACATTTGGGCGGGCACGGCGACCCAACGCTACGCGGCGACCCAACGCGAAACGACGCGCCAGACTGAATGGATGCACATGGGAGCGAATGGAAAAAGGGCTGCTCGAACATGCACAAGGCGCCTGGGTGGTCACAACTTGGCTAATATGAAACGGGTGCCCTCGGACCAAACGACCCGACTCGAGCGCGGTGACCTGGCGCAACACGGCGCGCCCAACCGAATGGATGCACATGGTAGCAAACAGCAAACGGGCCACTCGAACGTGCACAAGGCACCCGAGCAGTCACGACTTAGCAAATTTGATACGGGTGCCCTCGGACCAAACGACCCGACCTGAGCGCGTTTTGCCGGGTGCGGCGACTCGGTGTGACACGGTGACCCGATGCAACACGGTGTGCTCGACCAAATGGACACTCATGGGAGTAAACGGAAAAAGGGCTGCCCAAACGTGCATAAGGCACCCGGGCGGTCACAACTTGGCAAATATGAAACGGGCGCCCTTGGACCAAATGACCCGACCCGAGCGCGTTTCATCGGGCGTGGCGACTCGGCGCACCCGACCGAATAGATGCACATGGGAGCAAATGACAAATGGGCTGCCCGAACGTGCACAAGGCACCCGGGCAGTCACAACTTATCAAATATGAAACAGGCACCCTCAGACCAAACGACCCGACCTAGGAGCGTTTGGCCAGGCGCAGCGACCCGTCGCGATGCGGCGCACCCAATCGAATGGATGTACATGGGAGCAAACGGCAAAAATACTGCCCAAACGTGCACAAGGCACTCGGGCGGTCACAACTTAGCAAATATGAAACGGGCAACCTCGGACCAAACGAACCAACCCGAGCGCATTTGGCTGGGCGTGGCGACCCGGCACGACAGGGCGCGTCAATCGAATGGACGCACATGGGAGCAAAGGAAAAATGGGCTGCTCGAATGTGCACAAGGCACCTGGGCAGTCACAACTTAGCAAATCTGATACGGACGCCCTCGGACCAAACGACCCGACCCGAGCGTGTTTGACCGGGCGCCCTCACCTGGCGTGACACGACACGCCCGACCAAATGGAAGCACATTGGAGAAAATGGAAAATGGGCTACTTGAATGTGCACAAGGCTCCTGGGCGGTCACAATTTAGCAAAATTGATACGGTCACCCTCAAACGAAACGACCCAACCCGAGCGCGTTTCCGCAGGGCATCCGCAGGAGGTCTGAACTTCAGTTCAGAGCTCGTTCTGAGGTCATCGTAGGTCGGAATTGAGTGCCGAAAGTTTCAGCGGGTGCGTATTGACGGGCCGGAGCTAACCACATAGCTTGGAAGTGGATTGAACACACGAAGAACTTGTGGGAAGGTCTGACTTCATAGGCAGGCGGTGACCCGAGTGACCCGACAGCACTTGGGCAGTTTTATGCAGAAAATTCCCGAGGTGAATTCTATCATTGTAAATGATTGTTTGTTGGCTAGTTAATGATTTTCCGCATATTTAAAGAAAATTTTCTCAACTTATTTAACAAGCGTTCCTAAAGGTGTAGGCTACATACTTGAGTATTACGAAAAGAAAAAGTACGGCAGTGCCGCACCCCATCTATAACATGGTTGAAAGACCGCCAAAGGTATAAGGGCGTGATAGCAAGGCACCCATGCATAACTCTGTACAGTGCTATAGCCCTCATAAATCGAACTGGTCAGGTGAGCGGTCCAACCAGAGATTCTCATTGTGGGAATGCGCATCCTCGTACCATGCATTAGTTGTCCCTCTCGCATCCTGTCACACCCATCAACTCAATCAAGGATCCATCCCATATGAGAGTAAAGTAATCCATGGAGATCCATCTCATCTGCAACATGTTGTCCATCCAACAATCCATCTCTATCTGAAATGTGCTGCCCATGATGCCAATCTCCACGCATTGTTCAAAAGACAGCCACAACTATCGAGCATCATCCACGTGTGAAAGGTCCTCCTCAAATCAAGTCAAGAACATCCTCTCAACAGTGTGCCATATTCAGGTCCATGAAGCTATGTTCATCCCATCTGCAATATGCATCCAACGTGCGTACCAAATTTAAGTCAAGAAGGCTCAACCCATGCCCAAGTGTATACAAGAAAAGCATCCCATCACCGCATCTCCATCAACCTCCAATTCATCCCATTGATCATCTCCATCAAGTGACTCCTCACAAACACACCCCGTAAATGTGCTCAAAGGTATGCATCCCATAGTGCATCGAAATCAAGAGCAGTCTCGATCTCAGCTCCTCGGTGAACCAGATACTGCAAGATCATTGTAGTATGAAGCCTCCAACGAATGCAACTCCATCATGAACTCCCATGCATCATCCTATCCAAAGCATTGGCAAGCATACTTGTATTGCCCACGAGTGCCACCACAAGTTGTTCTCGCCGTGCAAGTCATATGAATGTGGTCATAGGCTGCTCATCCAACCAATGTCTATTGCTCAAAGTGAACAACATCCATCAACCCATCTATAAAAGGTCTCCATGTAGCACCAACAATCGATCATGGTCAGTATATTCCTGCTTGACACTCCTCCATTATGCTCATAATTAGGCACCTAGTAAATGCACTTGCATAATGTCTCCACATAATGTCCTGCCATGCCCTCATGTCAATGTACGTGACTTTTGGTTGCCCATGTGTCCATAAAGAGTAGAATCATCTCAACTCTAGTCACCATCGTGTGTATAGTGTACAGGTTAAGTGCCCTTGGTCACTTCTACCATAATCATCATGGGTACTTCCTCCAAGGCTTCTCCCCCACTAAAGGTGCACCAAGAGTTCCTTCTTGGTTGTATGCCATGAAGAAGTCTACCCAAAAAATGTGCCCTACCACCAAGGCAGTCCATGAGTCATGTCGGGCACCTAGCCAATTTCCATGTGGCTAAGCATGACCCATATCTATCACAAACATCATCAAGTTTCTCCCTTGTCATGGGAATTTGAACCTACTAGAGCGAGGTCACAAATTTCCCTATCAAGGTCTACAACAAGAAATGCTCCTTGCTTCTCCAACGTACAAGGTTCCATCATAGTCATCTGAGGAAAGGTCCTCCATGGTATTAGCAGAGAAGTCATCTTCTTTCCCATCCCTCCATACGATCCATCTCCCAGATGCTCAATTGAAACACCAGTCATATCTTCATGAAGACTCTCTAAGCAATTGTCCTATGTCCTCATCAATGTCTACAATGCTTCCGATCCTGGTACTGCCTGCTCATAAAGTTCCTCCTCGATCATTGTCACCTCTGCAACATATCCATGTGGTTCATCCCCTAATGCCTACAATGTGCTTGGTCCAGGTTCAACTTGTTCCACGAGTTCTTCGTCGATCATATCTGCATCCTCAACATCCTCCCCGGAATCATCCATCACTGATGCTTGCAATGTGCTTGGCCCTGGTCCAACCTATTCATCAAGTTGGTCCTCGAATTCTACCACATCTACAACATCCTTGTGAGAATCGTCCACCATCAATGCTTGTAATGTGCTTGGTCCTCGTCCAACTTGTTCATCAAGTTCTTCCTTGACTTCAATCCCATCTACAATATCCTTTGATTCAGCCATAGTGGGCTTCATGCCACCATGCTTCATCTTTCCAAGGTCTCTAAGTTTGAGAAGCTTATCAAGTAACTTCCTTCACTCTTATTCCAACTTGTCCATTTCTGCTCGGAGAATTCTCACTTTCTTCATAAGTTGAAACATTTCATCTTTTCTCATGCCAGATGTCCTCCTCTTGCACAATGTATCAATCTTCCAACTCGCCTCATCAAAATCATTTTCCACTTCCTTTGACTTCTCTTTAATATCTTTGAAGTTCATTTCCAATCAAGCAAACTCATCCATCAAGCTTCAATACCACCTGCAACACTGCAACTGTGTCCCTGCTCAATAACAAAAAAGCCACGAAAATGGAGCTATGATACCAACTGCCACGCCCCTATACCTGTGGTAGTCTCCCAACCACTCTATAGACGGGTGTGGCACTACCTTATTTTTCTCTTTTCAAATACTCAATAAGTAGACTATGCCTAGCTCAACACTGGTTTAATTAATCTTCCAAAGTGTTCTTGTGCGAAAATAAAACAGCAATAAACATCAATATCAAACCACATGAATGCCCATACATTCAAGGGAGGGGAAAATCCCAATAATAAATCTGCCTAGTATTATGCTTCAATAAATATGTATAATTTGTAATAATTATACAACCAAGCCTCCACCCTCGGCACCCTGAACATGTTTCTGCACGCGGGTCACCAAGGTCATGGTCTGCACGCATTTCCTGAACACGTTCAGGTCGCGTTTGACCCGACCCGACCCTGCTGAACGAACTCCGTGCCTTCAAACACTGTTATGTGCGTCCTGGATGTTGGCACTCTGCACAAACCTGACTCAACCTAAATGCACCCACCCTGAACACTGTTCAGCACTTGTCCTGTGGAAGGAACCTAACTCGACCATGCACCAAACACTGCACCGCACGCGCCCTCTAGAAGGAACCCTACTCGACCCGCGGGTGAATGTCAAATGCGTTTTTACTCGACTCGACCCAGAATTCATTCCCCTGCTACGGCTTCGCCCTCCACCCTCGACCTTCACTCTAGCTCACACATTAGCTTGCCAACGATGGAACAAACAAGATGTTGATGTCCTTCTTGCTTTCCTTTATCATACATCACACATCCTCCTTTTGTGTGTGCCTTCACCCACACATTACTTCCATGGGTGGGGCTTGACCCATATAAGGCCGACCCACTAAACGCCCATAAATCCTTGGTTACGACGTGACATTTCCTCCTTAACATCGACTTGCCACCATGGTCGGCCTATAAGCCTCCAAGCCAACGCACAGCCATTTTTGGATGCATATAGGCACGTCGCTCCTCAACGTCGCACGGTCACCATGATAACGTTGCATAATAGCTGAATGATGTTTTTGTCCGTCAGCGTGCCCGTCTGACATTTCTTCATGGTTTTCGTCGCTTCGTCGCATGTCCACCGAATGCTTCCAACACCGTCCGTCATCGTCCTCAGCTCGTGGGTCTTACAGGGGTGGTTTCTGTCTTGGTGGACGTATAATTGGGTGGCATCCACTGAGTAGGGACATGGAAACCTTAGATTTCGCATAGTTGGGCGACTGTCGTCACGGCGGGGCAAGGAAACTTGTCACGCCCCTAGACCTTCGATGATATTTCAACCATGCTATAGATGGGGTGCGATAGTACCATACTTCTCCTTTTTGCAATACTCAAGTATGTAGACTATGCATTTGGCAACACTTGTTAAATTAGTTAATGAAATGTTCTTTCAATGTGTGGAAAACATAAACATCATCATCATATCCACAGTGTACACCCATACGTACAAGGGAGGGGAAACTCCCAATTAATAATGGATCTACCCGATAACATGTTTCATAAATATGAAATAAAGTATATGTTCCAATCCAGAAAAAGACCCCCTTTTCTCTTTGTCAAGGCAAGTCACTTTTTTTCCAAGCTTACAATGCTTAACAACAACAATTGTTTACAACATTAGAATTCACCTCTGGAATATCCTGCATAAAACAGCCCAAGTGCTGCCGGGTCACTCGGGTCAGAACTGCAAATGATTTCAGACCTCCCCACGAGCTCTCTATGTGTCCAATACGCTCCCCAGCTATGTGGTTAGCTTCGTCCTGTCAATACGCACTTGTTTCAACTTTCGGCACTCAATTCCAACTCACGATGCCCTTCAGAACGACCTCTGCATTAAAGCTCAGATCATGCGAACGCCATGCCCGACCCGACCTTGCACTACAGATGCCCTGTGGATAAGTTTCGCACGCCTTGCATGTCTATCGCATGACTTGACTCGCGCGCTGCCAGACTCGACCCATCCTGCGGTGTGGATGCCCTGCGGAGGAATTCCGCATGCCCTGCATGTCAACAACCCGACTCGACCCATGCTCGCCCTGCGTTCACCACCGCCGTGTTTCCTTCACCAACGAGCTGTTGGCTTAGTTCTTGGTGCTCCAATGTGCTCGCACTCATATTCTTGCTTGATCGTTGGTTGGATGACTTCTCCATCATCCGTACGCCATATTAATACATGTATCATGTGTGTGTCATGGGTCACTTGGTGGACCCAAGCGGACCCCCATCGTTCAGCTGTCCGCCCACTTGTGTAGCATCAGTCGCTCAACTCGTGTGTCGGTTTTATGACTCCGGCTATGGTGTGATGTTTTTCCTATAACGTCACTTTTCCCAACGCCACTGCTAGCTATGTGTAACACGCCTGTGCTGCTCACTGCCACACACCTGCGCCCGTGTGGTTACTGTGCGACGGTTCACCCGTAACGTTCCACGGTGCCCGAACACCTTCCAAACGCCCGATGGGCACGCCCGTTACCCCGAACACGCCTCATGAAGTCTTGGGGCCTTACAAAACCCAACCTTCCTCACACTTCAATGGCTTCCATCACGATGAGGCATGAAAACCCCAAGTTCTGGAGATATACTAGGGGAGCGGTTTCCATCGTGCCGCAAAATGGAAGCCCCAAGTTCGCCAGAGTTGGGCGGTTCTCTACCATGCCACACAACGGAAACCACGAGTTTCATAAACTTGGGCAATTACGGTCGTGCCGCGACATGGAAACCCAAGTTCCCCTCACCAGGGGCACGGTTTTTGTTGCAGTTGGAGATGGAAATCGCAAGGTTCCCAGAACTAGGTGGTTTCCCTCGTGCCACGAAACAGAAGCCCCAAAGTTCCGCAGGCTTGGGCGGTTCTCCATCGTGCCGCGACATGGAAACCCAAGCTCCCTGCACCGAGGCCACAATTTCTGTCATGGTGGGATGTGGAAATCCCTGATTTTCCTGGAATTGGGCAGTATCTGTCGTGCCACAAAAAATGGGAACCCCCAAGCTCCGCGGACCCCGGGCGGCGGTTTTCGTCGCGCCGTGACATGGAAACTTGAAGTTCCCCATACTTGGACGGCGGTTTCTGTCACGCTGTGGCATGGAACCCCCAAGCACCCCGTGCTAGGGTTGCAGTTTCCATCTCGGTGGGACACGGGAACCCCAGGTTTCCCAAACATGGGAAATTTTCCACCGTGCCATGAAATAGAAACCCTGAGTTTCTCCAAATTGGGGCGGTTGTCCGTCGCGTGGCGAAATGGAAACCCCCGAGTTTCATTGACTTGGGCAGTGGGTTTGTACGCGCCATGACATGGAGAAAACCTGGAGTTCCCTAGAGGCTTGGATCTGTGGTTTCGAAACACCACCAGTTCCCTAGACTCGGGCGACAGTTTCCATCGTCATGGAAACCCCAAGTTTCCAGTGTGCCGTAAAACATGGAAACCAGCGATTTCCGTCGGGGGCGAGACATGGAAACCCCAAGTTTCCCAGGCTCAGGCGCGGCCCTCCGCCGTGTGCCGCTAAATGGAAACATAAATTTCCCCAGCGTGTTTCCCTCGTGGGCGCGGGAGGACGCGGAAACCCCAAGTTCCGCAGGCCTGGGCTGGTTTTGCGCTGTGCCGCGACATGAAAATTCGGGTTTTCCATGCCACCGACCACAAGTTCCACAGACTAGCGACCCCTCTCGCATCCATGGCATGGAAACCCCAAATTTCCCACCCCCAAGCAAGAAATTCATTTTTGAGATGCGAACAAATGAAACGATGTTTGAATGAAAAGGATGGGGGGGCAAAGAAGGTGCAACGACGATAGTCGTCCGAATTTTGAATAAAGTGACAAGAGCGAAGCTCCGAATTGAGGCGACCAAGGGCTGAATCTCAGTCGATCGTGGTAGCAAGGCCACTCTGCGACTTACAATACCCCATCACATATTTAAGTCATTTGCGAAGGATTCTTCTCAACGACTATTTGAAATTGAACTTCAAAGCTACCCCGACCGAGATGCTTCACGATCGTAGTTTGCAAATGACACGGGCCCCTGGGGGCGACAAAGAGACACCCCTACTGTAGGTCGAGATACAATTGAAGAGTGACATGCACTGCTTCTAGCATGGATTCTGACTTAGAGGCATTCAGTCATAATCCGACACATGGTAGCTTCGTGCCACTAGCTTCTCAACCAAGCGCGATGACCAATTGTGTGAATCAACGGTTCCTCTCGTAATAAGTTGAATTAATATTGCAGTGCAGTTCAACAGTAGGGTAAAACTAACCTGTCTCATGACAGTCTGAACCCAGCTCACGTTCCCTATTGGTGGGTGAACAATCCAACACTTGGTGAATTCTACTTCACAATGATAGGAAGAGCTCACATCGAAGGATCAAAAAGTAACGTCGCTATGAATGCTTGGCTGCCACAAGCCAGTTATCCCTGTGGTAACTTTTCTGACACCTCTAGCTTCAAATTCTGAAAGTCTAAAGGATCGATAGGCCACGCTTTCACGATTTGTATTCATACTGAAAATCAAAATCAAACGAGCTTTTTCCTTTTGTTCCACACGAGAATTTTGTTCTCGTTGAGCTCATCTTAGGACACCTGCGTTATCTTTTAACAGATGTGCTGCCCCAGCCAAACTCCCCACCTAAAAATGTCTTTCGCCCAGATCAACCCACTGAAACATGCCTTAAGGCCAAAAACAGGGGCAGTGCCCCATCTCTGCCCCACAGAATAAGTAAAATAACGTTAAAAGTAGCGGTATTTCACTTGCGCCGAAAATGGCTCCCACTTATTCTACACCTCTCAAGTCATTTCACAAAGTTGGACTAGAGTCAAGCTCAACAGGGTCTTCTTTCCCTGCTGATTCTGCCAAGCCTATTCCCTTGGCTGTGGTTTCGCTAGATAGTAGATAGGGATAGTGGGAATCTTGTTAATCCATTCATGTGCGTCACTAATTAAATGAAAAGGAATTTGGCTCCCTTAAGAAATTCAGAGCACTGGGCAGAAATCACATTGCGTCAACATCCACAGGGACCATCGCAATCATTTGTTTTAATTAAACAGTTTGATTCCCCTTGTCGTACCAGTTCTGAGTCGACTATTCACCGCCTAGGGAAAAGCCCCCGCGAGGGGGAATTCTACGCCCGTAGCCCAATTGGCACGTGACTGCCCGCCCTCGCTGTGAGAGCAGCTTGGGAAAACTGTCGACAGCCCACGAGTTTAGGGCGTAGACCCCTAGGCCCAGCCCTTAGAGCCAATCCTTTTCCCAAAGTTACGGATCCTTTTTGCCAACTTCCCTTACCTACATTGTTCTATTGACCAGAGGCTGTTCACCTTGGAGACCTGATGCGGTTATGAGTAGGACCAGGCATGAACGGTACTTGGTCCTCTAGATTTTCAAGGGCTGTTGAGGGTGCACCAGACACCGCAAGACGTTCAGTGCTCTTCCAGCTACTGGACCATTCAGCACACTCTTGGGCCACGTGGTGTGCAAGCAAGGGGTCTGCGTTGATCCTGCCAAGGTCACGGTCATCGTCCACATGGAGGCCCCCGAGACCGTGAAGCAGTTGCGGGCACTACTCGGGCACACAGGATACTACAGGCAGTTTATCTGCAACTACGCCAAAATTATGGCCCCTCTGGAGAAACTGTTGCGAAAGTCAGAAGCGTTTGAGTGGACGGCGGAGTGCAGGAAGGCTCTTGACACATTGAAAGAGAAGTTGGAGACGACACCCATACTTGTTCATCCCGACTGGGATAAGCAGTTCCATGTGCATATTGATGCGTCTGGAATTGCACTTGGAGCTGTATTGCCACAACCCGGGGACACGACAGTTGACCACCCCGTATACTTCGCCAGTCGACGGTTATCGAATGCAGAGAAGAATTACACCACGACCGAGCGGGAAGTGTTGGCGATGGTGTACTCTCTCCAGAAGTTCCGCCACTATCTTCTAGGTGGCAAATTCACATTTTTCACGGAGCATTCTGCATTGAAATATCTGGTAAATAAGCCTGTGTTAGAAGGAAGAATCTGTCGATGGCTTCTACTTTTTCAGGAGTTCACGTTTGAGGTGATTGTCAAGCCTGGGCAGATTCTAATCATGTATTGGGCAGATTCTTCCTCTCGATCTCTCTTCTCTTCAAATCTCTCATTACCCTTCTTCACCACCTATCGGCGATCTGTGCCCACCGATGCGCACGTAGCTCCCGCAACTTGCATGCGGCCTCAACGTCCATCCCCCGCTTCCCACTCTCACAGTCTACACAACATCGGTCCCCTTAATCCTTCCCCTAGTACGGGTGGTTTACGCTTCCATACTCGTTTTGTGGAATTCAATCAACCCTTCATCCACCATCAGGGCTTTGATCCACAGCGGAATCTCCTTCAACAACTTCCCCCTCAGCCCTGAGTGAAAACCAGCCTCGGCCTTCGAGAAGGATTGGTAGCACTCGGCAGCAAACTCCACAGCGTACCCTTCCAACGTGGTCCTTACCCAGAAATCCACTGCATGGGTTAGTTCAGTGTCTACCCGATGCAGTGCCACCAAGTCTTCGTGCGTCCACCTACGGTTTATCTTCCGCAAGCCTTCTTGGGGCAGCGTCGTTCTTAATCTCCGCAACCAATTGTAAAGGTCCGTAGGGAACCTTCCCCAGAAAATTCCGTACGTATCACTGGCTGAATCAGAGAAAAGAACGAGCTCCTTGATCGCCGCCTCCTTTTTCTTGGTCATCTTTTCCTGCTGAGCAATGAACTGGTCAAGATGATCATCCCACCATCACCGTATTGCTCCTTCAAAAATCCTCGATACCATGATCTAGATCCCCTCAGAACATGCAGGTCCCGGCAACGGAACCATTTTTTGGCGAGAAGTCAGGTCTCACGGACAAGACCCAGGTTCAAGAGTTGTGGCCAACAAAGGGGTCCGGTGTAGTCTAGGAACACGCCAGCATTTTCACCCTGCTCAGGAGAGCAGTGCGTCTCACCCGAGGTGTGCCGCAACCACATGCAAAAGGGGATGAGATCAATGGCAAGGAACAAACCCGCAACTAAAGAAAGACGGTGCATCCATTCGTATACAAAGTTATATGCGCAAGATCACTTAATAAGCATTCAGACATTCATAAATAAAATTTTAAACCAGCATAAACGCATTACATGCACATGAACATATTATTGAGACAGCAACCTTCCATTGTATTAATCTCTTGGCCCAATACATGATTACATGGAAATCTTCCTGTTAGCTCACAAAGCGGATACAGATGAATCTCAGAACAGAAAGGTAGAATAGAGAAGATAAGAAACCATATGAAGCACATGCATGAATCCTCCGCAGCTGCTTTGCGCATCCTTCCTTGTCTCTGGCCTCGCGACTTCTTCAGTACGCATTCAACTCTCAGCATTCAAAAACCTTTTTAGCCGGGTGACTGTTATTTATTCACCCACCCTCGCGACTATCGGCTCCTCTGCGTCTTCACTTCAGCTTCTCTCAGCTTTTCTTCTGATGTCTGCGTGTTCCACTTTCTGTTTTCTGCTGTGTTTCCTTCATCTGCACTTATCTCTATTCTATCTCCAGCTATCGAGTGCTTTCGCGCTGCCTTGGTAGCTCCGCAACTCCTGGTAGTTGCGGCGCAGTTGTTGTTGCCATGTGTATTTATTTCGCAACTCAAAAAGGGTCAAAACTCAAAATGTCTTGGCCAAGATTTCAAAACTAAACAAAAACAAGGGCCCCAACAATGCAGCAGTCCATGTTGGTTTTCACCTCAAGTCAAGTGGCGGACCAGCTTGAGCCATTCCACATCCGACTGAGATGCATCGACAGCCTCCATCCCCTTTCCTCCTAGTAATTTCAAGCACTCTTTAACTCTGTTTTCAAAATCCTTTTCATCTTTCCCTCACGATACTTGTTCGCTATCTGTCTCTTGCCCGTATTTAGCCTTGGACGGAATTTACCACCCAATTAGGGCTGCATTCCCAAACAACCTAACTCGCCAACAATACCTCGTGATGTGGCAGGGTCCCGGCCTGATGGGGTTGTCACCCTCTTAGACGCCCTCTTCCAAGGGACTTGGCTCAGGTCCATCGCTGAGGACACTTCTACAAACTATAATTCAGGCGACGCTACCACCCGATTTTCATGCTGGGCTCTTCCAGGTTCGCCCGCCGCTACTAGGGGAATCCTCGTAAGTTTCTTTTCCTCCGCTTAATTATATGCTTAAACTCAATGGTTTTTCTTGCCTGAGCTGAGGTTGCAAGTTGGATCTAAATCCGCCCTACCCAATGAAAGGACAAGAGAGAGCAAAGAAAGTTCCAGGGATGCCACATGCCCACATCGGCTAACGCCGACTGCCCAACCAAGGGGACAAGATCACTGCTTGCCAACGCATGCCACAAAACATCTCCTGCCACATTTTAGCCAACCGCACCACATTGGGCATGGATGACCACCTCTGCTACTCCCTAACATATTGCAAGGAGTGTGTTTGATTGGGATGCGACGCCCAGATAGACGTGCCCTCGAACGAAGCCTCGGGTGCAAATTGCATTCAAAAACTTGATGATTCACGAGATTCTACAATTCACACTAAGTATCTCATTTCGCTACATTCTTCATTGTAACAAGAGCTGAGATATCCATTGTCGAGAGTCATTTTCGTGTGTTACCAAAAAATCGCACCCCCACGAGAAATGGCTAAAAGCCAACCCAACGTACAATGCATCGCAACAAGAGCAACAAGCCCCCTTCCCCCTCAAGACAACCGCACTCCCTAACCACCACTCACTAAAGGGAAGGGGCTCAAACAAGCCCCTCCTCCCCCCCAAACCCCCCCCCATGCCTTTGCAAAAATGGGGGAATTGCAAGGAACGGTGATCGAGAAGGACTAGGGTGGCCAACCCAAGAGCTCCCGCTCCTTTTCATCTTTCTCGTAGACCCAACCACAACTGTTCTCCCCTTTCTTCTCCGTAACACTGCTTGGGGCCGACAAGAGGAAGAGAAGGGGGGCAAAATAACACATATGCATATAACAGAAAAGAAAGAGAAGGTGGCTCCCACACCCTCGCAAGGGAAATCTCAAGAAGACAAGCAAGAAGAGCTACTTTCAAAACCCCGTGCCTTTTCAAAAAGGGTAGAATTGTAAAGAATGACGACCGAGAAGGATTGGGGTGGCCACCTTGAAACTCGCACTTATTTTCATCCTTCGCGAACATCAAGCCACTACAACTCCCCCTTTTTTCTCCGTAAAGATAGGGGTCGGAACGAGGAAAGTAAGAAAAACACATGAAATAAAGAGAAACAAAATTGTCCACCCGCTCAAAGGAGGAGGCCTAAACAGGTAAAAAACTCTTCACAAGCCCCACACCCTCGCAAAAGGGGGGGAATCGCAAGGAACGATAATCTGGAAGGACTAGGGTGGCCAACCTAGGAGCTCGCACTACCTTTCATCCTTCACGAATGCCAATCCTCAACGATTCACCCTTTCCTCCGTAAAGCTAGGGGCCAAAAGGAGGAAGGGAAAAAAGCAACCCAAAAAGAGAAAAGAAAAAAGAGAACCAAAACATGGATTCCAGCAGAGGAGATGAGGCTCAAACACAAAAATAGGCTTTCAAGGTCCCGTGCCCTCGCAAAAAGGAGGGAACTGCATAGATCGGCAATCGAGAAGGACTAGGGAGGCCACCCTAGTAGCAACTTGCACTGCTTTTTCATCCTTCCGAAAACGTCAATCCACGGCAATCCCACCTTTTCTCTGTAAAGCTAGGGGGACCAAAATGAATCACAAGGGGAGGCTCAAACATAGTAGAAGCTTTCCAAGCCTTTTTCCTTAGAAAAAATGGGGGAACTGCAAGGAACAATGACTGAGAAGGACTAGGGTGGCCAACCCGGGAGTTTGCACTACTTTTCATCCTTCTCCGACACCGACCCACAACAAGTCCCTCTTTTCTCCATAAAGCTGGGGACCGAAAGGGAAGAAAACGACATGAAAGAAAGAAAAACCAAACATTACCCACCATAACACTCACGACAAAAATCCAATTTGAGAGAAAGGGGTCCAAATTTCAAGCAACGCTAGCTAGAAAAACATAGGGCCACCACCACGCGAGGGGACGTTGGCTTAACCAAAAATAAGGAAAACAAGGCACCCAATCAAAAGCATCTCAATTTTTTGCACCCTTCCACATAAATTATGACGCAACATCATTTCTCTCTACACGACATAACAAGTGGCAATCAAACAACCAAGCAGACAAGCCACAACCTAAACTTGACCACTAGAAAAGCCAAGGGCCACGATGAGACAAGTGCCTAAGCACGTTACTACCGAGAGGTAAATGACCCCCCTACCCACACAAGGCTTCAGACAAAAAATGCACTAATAGCAAACCCACCCTACTATTTCACCTCTCCGTGTATAGGACACCTGACAACCTTTCTAGCGAAAAATTCAAGGGGGCCCAAACAACTAGAACTCCAAAGAGGATTTATCGTAGGCTGACTCTCAACGCTGGATAAAGCCCAGGGCCACAAATACGCCGGCGATGCAATGTCACGCCCTAAAAAGAGGGAAGCACCCAAAGCGCACACCACAACACTATTGCAACAATCGACACATCCAAGAAAATGACCAAGCCGTGCAAAAAATCCAGAATCCAAATAGTGATACTAGGACATAACCTGCTTCCTACTTTCCTTGGAAGGGGGAGTGGCTCAAGAAAGGACGAGGAATTCCCTCAACACCAAAGGCACGAGAAAATAATGCACTACCTCATGCCCATTGACGAGGAAACTTGCAATTTTTATGGAGCTCGAACGAAGGGAGGGCTATTTCATTACCTAGAACCAACCCTTCTGTGAATGCATGTCAAGGAGCAGTCGAGAGGACTAGTGTGGCCAGCCCAACGGATTGCTCTGCTCTTCATCCATCCCATATTTGACCCCACCCTGACATTTTCCCCTCATGAAAGGGTTGAGGCAGGAAGCACACGCACAACCACTCCCTTGAACCAACCACCAAAAAAAAGGCTTGCCCAAGCAAACACATAATAAACCACCACTGCCCCCTTTTGGAGATAACCAACTATGG
Organism: Pinus albicaulis; assembly: GCA_034641835.2. Classification (NCBI taxonomy): domain Eukaryota; kingdom Viridiplantae; phylum Streptophyta; class Pinopsida; order Pinales; family Pinaceae; genus Pinus; species Pinus albicaulis. The sequence continues at coordinate 302,964,960 of CM076582.1, read as the reverse complement.
AGGCCCACATCTTCCAATGAACAAAGGACCAAGCACCGCCGCTATGAACAAGTTTGAATTTTTCCATCGTATTTCCCAAGCACCTTGACTGCAGCAACCATGCCCTGCCGAACATACCGTTGGAGAGGGGGCTCCCGAGCAACAAGCTTCCGAACCCCATACAAAAAACACATTAGGGGAAACAATAACAAAGGATGGGACAAGCACAAGCATCGCTTGCAAGTACACGAAACAATGGGCATGAACTCAAGATAGGTAACTAAAAATGTTGCGAGTCTCTTTCGCAAGAGGCACCACCCCGACAAGCATCAAACCCGTTCTCCTAGAGACACACAACACGTTCCTAGATTACATGTAATCGAAACCCACACAACCAAAATGAAAAAACCAAACCCTGCTATCAATGATCCTACCACAGGTTCACCTACGGTAACCTGCTTACGACTTCTCCTTCCTCTAAATGATAAGGTTCATTGAAATTCTCACGACATCAACAGCGGCGAACCACTGTTGTCGACGCAATCTGAACACTTCACCAGATCATTCAATCGGTAGGAGCGACGGGAGGTGTGTACAAAGGGCAGGGACGTAGTCAACATGATTTGATGACACATGCTTACTATGAATTCCTCGTTGAAGACCAATAATTGCAATGGTTTATCCCCATCACGATGCAATTTGAGAAGATTTCCCAATGCTCTCGAACCAGGAAGAAAAACTCTTTGGCTGCATCAGTGTAGCGCGCGTGCGGCCCATAACATCTAAGGGCATCATAGACCTGTTATTGCTTGAAACTTCCATGGCCTAAATGGTCATAATCCCTCTAAGAAGCTGGCCGCAAAGGGGAACCTCCGCATAGCTATTTAGCAAGCTGAGGTCTCATTTGTTATCGGAATTAACCAGACAAATCGCTCCACCAACTAAGAACGACCATGCACCACCACCCATAAAATCAAGAAATAGCTCTCAATCTATCAATCCTTACTATGTCTGGACCTGGTAAGTTTCCCCATGTTGAGTCAAATTAAGCTGCAGGCTCCACTCCTAGTGGTGCCCTTCCGTCAATTCCTTTAAGTTTAAGCCTTGCAACCATACTCCTCCCAGAACCCAAACACTCTGATTTCTCAGAAGGTGCTGGCGGAGTCCTTAGAGAAACATCCACAGATCCCTGGTCGACATCGTTTATGGTTGAGACTAGGACGGTATCTAATCGTCTTCAAGCCCCCAAAGTTTGTTCTTGATTAATGAAAACATCCTTGGCAAATGCTTTCACAGTGGTCCATCTTTCATAAATCAAAGAATTTCACCTCTGACAATGAAATACAAATGCCCCCGATAGTCCCTATTAATCATTACTCCGATCCCGAAGGCCAACACAATAGGACCAGACTCCTATCACGTTATTCCATGCTAATGTATTCAGAGCATAAGCTTGCTTTGAGCACTCTAATTTTTTCAAAGTAACAGTGCCGGAGCCGCGACCCAACCAGTTAAGGCCAGGAGCACTCCGCCAACAAAAGGGACAGAAGGGCAAGTGCACACCGAGTAGGCAGACCGACCTTTACGACCCAAGATCCAACTACAAGCTTTTTAACTGCAACAACCTAAATATACGCTATTGGAGCTGGAATTACCGCAGCTTCTGGCACCAGACTTTCCCTCCAATGGATCCTCGTTAAGGGATTTAGATTGTACTCATTCCAATTACCAGACTCGATGAGCCCAGTATTGTTATTTATTGTCACTACCTCCCCATGTCAAGATTGGGTAATTTGCATGCCTGCTGCCTTCCTTGGATGTGGTAGCCGTTTCTCAGGCTCCCTCTCTGGAATCGAACCCTAATTCTCCGTCACCCATCACCACCATGGTAGGCCTATATGCTACCATCGAAAGTTGATAGGGCAGAAATTTGAATGAAGCATCGCCAGCACAAGGGTTGTGCAATCCGTCGAGTTATCATGATTCACTGGAGAAGCGGGCAAGCCCGTGCCGACCTTTTATCTAAAAAATGCATCCCTTCCAAAGATTCGAGACTTGGTGCACGTATTAGCTCTAGAATTACTACGGTTATCCGAGTAGTATGGTACCATAAAAAAAACTATAACTCATTTAATGAGCCATCCGTAGTTTCACAGTCTCAATTAGTTCATCCTTAGACATGCATGGCTTAATATTTGAGACAAGCATATGACTACCGGCAGGATCAACCAGGTAGCACCCTCCCACTTCAAAGGGCATTCAAAGTTCTCTCTTACAGAGAGTTGGCTTGAACACCCATAAAGTCAAAGAGAGGTCAAAATATCATGTAAAGCTCTTATACCTTGCACACCTCTTACATCCCCAAGAAGGGATTAGAGCCCAAGCACACTACATGTCAAGGACATGCAAGACATCAAACGTAATGGAAAATGGATGCAAGATCCACAAAGCAAAAAAATGGGTCACCCCACCGAGTCACATTGCACCGAGGCCACCTAGGAGTTGGTAACCACCCCCCAACCAGCAAGGATGGCAAAATCCTTATCACCAATGACATCCACAATGAACAGACAAATGGGGGAAAAAAAAACAATACCCTCTTAGAAATTCCCCCCAAACCCTCCCTGCCTTGCACCAAGACCACCTAGGAGTCCACCCTGACAGCGGAAATAGTGGACCTCAAGCCCCTATGGAAAAATCGATGCAAAGGAAAAAAAAGGAAACAAATGGAGAATGACCAACCCTACAAACTCTCTCTCTCTCTAAAATGCCTCCCAACCATCCCCGCCCCGCACCGAGGCCACCTAGGAGTCCACCCGGACAGCAGCAACGATGGACCTCAATCACACGATCGCTTGTGGCGACCTCAATGTGAAATAAAATTAATTAAATAAAGGGAGAACAACCCACCCCACACCGTTTCTTAAAAATTCCCTCCAACCCTTCTTGCCCAACAGCGAGGCCACCTAGGACTCCACCCGGGCAGCAGAAACAGTGGACCTTGGTCACTTGATTGCCTGCGGCAACTGTTTGGGTTTCAAAATGTCACTCATTACCATACATTTTTCACCTATGCTTCCATTATATCACCCATTATTCACCACAATGTCACTTCATTTTCCCTATTATTCACCATTAATGGGTCTCATTTATATTTTCCAAATATTATTTATTTTTAAGCATTTTTAAGAGAAATTCTTGATTAAATATTAGAAAATAATATATTTTACTTTATATATGGAAAGTGGATTGTTTTTGTGACATGTGTAGGTGCCAAGGAAGCTTCCAAGACACCTTTAGGTGGCCTTGAATGATCAAATTCGAATTTGAAGAGATAAACCTCATGGAGAAGATCAAGGACAAAAGGGGGTTATGTGTCTAGATGGTTGAGAGATGTATGGAACTAAAAAGAGATTAGTGGATGATCATTATGAGTTTGTTACTAATCCCATTGTATAAATAGGAGTACAATCTCCTCCATTTGTAATCTTGAAGTTTTGTAATATTAGAATTTTGGAGTATGTAATCTTAGAAGCTTAGAGTTGTAATCTTAGAGTTGGTTTGTAATGGAGATTTTGAAATAATGGATCATACTTCAATTTTTCTTCTACATCTGAGTCTCCATTGAAGTGGTGTGCTTGTGGAGTTATGGAGGGCCCCCATGGCCTCACTTGCATGCTTATTTTTTTATTTTAGGTATAACTTAATTTATGTTTTTGTTTGATTTCAGATTTTAAGTTTTGTTAAATGTTCTAATATTGGAAGGATCTTATTTGAAAGTGTTTTTGTAAGAGAACCATAAGATCTCAGACATGTTAGCCACCTATAATATTTTGTTATACCAAAAGGTGGCTAAGACCTTTTTGAGCCTCCAAGGAACAAATTTTATCACTAAAAATTGTTGGCTCTTGAAGACTCCTTGAAGGCCTCATGCCTCTGTCCGAAATACCACTACTTGCTCTATTTCATGCTCGAAATCGCTAATTTCATATAAGAAAAGACTGGCCGAAGAACCATCATTTTCGCCCTTCTCCCACTCAAAACTAACCTTCATCTGCTCCCCTTTTCCTCCATAAAATCCCCTTTGTTTTCATGATTTATTCTCTTTCCCTCATGAAAAAACACTTTTACAAAGTTAAAAGACTCACTCTTTAGCTTTGCCATAACCCCCATTTCCATTGAAAAACCATGAAAAATGCATAAAAAACCAAGCGCTAACTCTAGGAGCGCTCATCGCAAATTTCTGAAATACGATTCAGCATAGATCGCAAACCACAAATTTCAGTTTTCATTTAAAAATGCCCATCGCGTTTTCCATTTTTGCGATTTGCGATTAGTCTCCGTCACATAATCTGCCATCGCATTTTCCACTTTTGCGATTTTGTGCCATCGCAAATATTTGTGCTACAATCCATCATAGTTTCCGCACATCGCAATATCGCATAACCGCAATATCACATTTTCTCTCCGTCACATAATCCGCCATCGCGTTTTCCATTTTTGCGATTTGCGATTAGTCCCGCCGGACCCACCATATGATATCCCGCCTTTCATACAAAAACGCTTTTTTTCTTTGTAAATTCGAAAATGATATATTTTTTGGTTTACAAAGGTTTTTCCCATTACATCCCGCCGTTGCATTTCCGCCGTCAATCTGCACCCCCACTCCATGATCCAACGGTTATGCTCCTTCCCCGCCTCCTAAGCAGTTTAAACCTAAAATGCAGGATTTCTTAATAATTTTTGTGTTTTGCAGGTGTTTTAATGGTTTTCCATTTGTATAATGAAAGAGAGCAGAGGGTGGGGAAAGACGTTTCCTGTGCCTCTGAGCTGTTAAGGAGAACCATCTGCGGGGTTTCGCTCCATTTTTTTCTCAATGCTTCATGGGCATTGATGCCTTTAAAAGCCCAGTGCGGCCCTGCACATCGACAAGACACTATTTTATTCAAAAGAAAAGTTAAAGAGTATCAATTTTGAAGACAAAACACATCAGATGAAGATTGAAGACAGTTTTTATGGGGATTACGGCTAAGACAGTTATCAAAAGCCTAATCCTCGATTTAAAAACACGATTTAAAGAAAACCTAAAGTGTTTATCAGACAGAAAGGACCTCCACCGCCATACTTGAGGTGCATTGATTCCTTAGCTACCATAAAAGCCACCTGTTGCCTCAAAGTGTTCGAACAAAAGCTGAACTTATTGCAGAGACAAATATTTCACCTCCAGCACAGCCAGGGAGTTATTTCTGCCAGGAAATAAATGCAGAAATATATGCAGAGTTACTCCAAACATTACAAAAAGCCTCAAAGTCAAATAAAGCTCCCACCGAGCTTAATTCGTAAATGTAAAACAGTTAATACAGAGAACCACTTGTAAACTTCTTCATCGAGCCCCTCAAAAGGCCAAGAAATCTTGAATCTGTATTAATTGCTTCGAGAGATCTTTTTTTAGATTTCACCTCCTCATTCTTCTATAAATACCTCAGTAGAAAACGAGAAATTGTTGGTTGAGTCGCTTACAGAGCTTTGAAATACATTTGAGCCTAAACTCCTGATTGTAAATAGTGTTCACTGGCCCTTGGAGCTCTCCTTGTGCTAGAGTAGTTAGGTTGAATAGTGAAGATGATTGCTGAACTGAAACATTGGACCTAAAGATTGTAACTGGTTTGACATCAATATAAAATCTGTTTCTTGGGATCCTGGTCTATATCACCGGTGAAGTGCTCATTTCTTTGTTAAATTGTTTTCCTTCTATGTATGCCATATTGTTCATATTCCTCTGTAAAGAACAGTTTGAACAGAGTTAGGATCTACTGTACATTAGTAACCTTCTCTGGCTGAGAAATCTTTATCTTGATGTTTTCCTCAAACTTGTTTATTTAAGAATGATTCAATACTGTTTAAACAGTTAGGAATGTTGGCATTCCCTCGTCCTTCTGTTTACATAAACATTGTTCTTAAATGTGATTTCCATTATTTTCTATTAAAGTTAGACTAGAGAAGATATGGTTTGCCCTTATTCCTAGATTCTTTCCTCCAAAGGCAGATTCTAAAAGTTTCCCTTGGTGTTGACTGAAAGCAGACTAGGTTTAAAAGTACTTTATCTGATCTTAAGTTACACTCTATTTTTCTTATGTGTTTTCATACTTTCTGAAGGTAATTATGTGGATTACCGGATTGTTTTTCAATTAAGCTGCTTGAATACAGACTTGCCCAAGGAGTCAATGGTTAGCCCTGCACTTGGTTGGTTTTAAACAGTTACTTAAGAGGCTTTTCTTGTTTTGGACTGACTATAAATCCTCTGAGAAATTATTATCAGTTTCCACCCCTCCAACACTTTAATGTTTCCATTCCATCATTTTAATCTCAATAATCTTGTGGTATAGATAACTTTCCCCTTGGATCACACTTGATGTTGTTGCTCAATTAAAGCCCAGATATGACTCCATAGCCCAATGGACTAAAAACCAACGTTATATCTATCTGTTTAGCTTAGCTGTTCTATCCACTTGCAACTTATCACTTTTGAAACTTTTGCACTTAGGACTTTCCCCTCAAGTAACATTTCATGCTCAACCATCCAAAACAAAATCATTGGCCTTCACAACTAGCCTAATATCATTACCTTAAGCTTTCAAAGACAATATCCATATTTGTACCTATTGGAGAGATCCCTCTCCGGATTCAGGAGGGCTAGATCCTAGAATCCCAAAGTTGGTTGAAATGATGTTAACTCTGTGATGGGACTTTTGCCAATCTTGCTTATTACAGAGACCTAACATTTCTGGCGACTCCGCTGGGGATATTTTTGAGTTCATAGTTTCTTGGCCAGCTTTTATAGACTCTTTAGTTTTCCATACAACCACAGAAACTTAGAAAAAACCCAAAAATATTTCAGATTGGTATCTAATAAACATGGTGGTGGAACCATAAAACATTTTACCTCCTTTGGGGCTAAAAATTTTCCACCTGGCGACTCCACACTCTGAAACTCCCAGAAGACCAAATGAATCCACTGGTAGAAGACCCTGAACTGATTGGCCAGGCACAATGACCTCTTTCTAGATTTACAAACATGATTCCAAGAATACAACGAAGATATGCCCCAATGAGTAGAGATCATATCCCTGGGTTTCCACATAAGATGCCCCAGGTGAATTGGGATGACAACCTGCCTGTTTTTCAAGGTGAAAATTTTGATGACCCTCTATTACATCTCATCAAATTTCATATACATGTATGGAGGTTGAAATTTGAATGGCATGAAGACTGCCTAATGAAAATGTTCATGTTAACATTAGAAGGAAAATCTAGGGATTGGTATGAATGCTTAAGATCTAGTAGTTTGTTTTCTTTAAGAGACCTTGAATATGTGTTCTATGAGAACTATGAAGAAAACACTACGTCATTATCATGGGGTGCAATATATTATGATCCATCACAAAACATCACCCAATACATTATAGATAATGAGGAAGCTTTGGAAGAGATGCATCCTGAAGATCTTTTAACAGCCATTCATGAGTTTAATCTCCTATTGAAAAATTTTAAGAACATAGATGAATCAGTTGAGGAAGAGATGATCCAAGAAATAATGGACGTTCCTCGAGATATCCCTGAAAACTCAAATATTGATTCATCATCCCTTATATCTGAGGCTCAAGAAGACATCCAGCCTCAAAATCAGTCTTCGCAAGAGACAGAGAATTGTTGTACTTCTGTGCAAAGGGACATGGAAACATTTTCCCCTTTGACAGAGAAGAAAATAGAACAGATTATTTATAAATAGTCAGTCTTTGAAACTTTTTTCAAAACAAACACTCTTGCCCATTCGCATAGAGAACTTTGTTGTACAGATTTAGAAAATTATGTTGTAAATCATAATGAAGAGAGACCTGCTGATAACCCAATATGTTCGACTGATGAAATTGTTTATTCCGATGATTTTCCAAATTTCGATCAGTCTGATGATGATGATGATTTTCAAGAAAAAATTAGTCACGCAGGGCAACCTGTGTTCGATTGGTGTTATGAGTTTCACCATCATCAACTTGAAAGAAGAAATCACCCATTTCAATCCATCACAGATCACTTTCACATAATTGGGAATCAACAGCTTTTCAACTCAGAAGGTGAAGAGAAGAACAATGAAGAAATTTTTGAGCAAGAGGAAACCATTGAATACACCCCTACTCAAGAATATAATAACCTCTTCATAGAATTTAGTCCACTGAATACGAGCATACAAGGGCCACAAGAGGACAACACTGTCAAATATGATGAGTCCTCCAGTTCAAAAGATGAGGAAGATGAAGGAGAAAAACAAATAGAAGACTATCCTGCTGTGGATATATCATCTTCTCAAGAAGAAACTTCTCCCTTCACTGATATTAGTCTGTCATTTAAAGAGCCTGAATTTATATCAGAAGCAAGCATAGATTCAAAGAAAGAAGATATTTCACTGTTTGTTATTTTGCAGGTTAAGAATGATGATACTTCCAAGCTACATACTCAAGAGATAGTCCTCAAAGTTGATGTCTTGGAAGTAGATGATCTACCAATTGTGGAGGACCAAAAGGAAGAGAATCTTCATCTTTTCTTTGTTGATCCTATGGAAGAGTGTGTGGAAATCCTGACTGGCTCAAATTATCAAGCATTGATCCTTTTCAAAAGCCAGAGACATGAAAAGCTGTCACCTTCTGTGATAGCCTCGGTTTTGAAGATTAATCTTCAAAATATACTATGGATACCTCTGACAAGCATCCAGAGTTTCTTCTTCTTCTTGACATTACTCAGCTGGCTGCATTGGCACTTTTGTATCATATGAATATGTAAATACTCCATGTTTAGAATAGGTTAGATAGGAATTTCAATAAAGCTCACTTCTGGACATGTAGTTAGTTGTTGTTTTTCTACGTTGAAGAAAAATAAAAAATTCAAAAGTACAAAAAGAAAGAAAAGAAAGAAAAGAGGGCAGATTGACAAAACAATAAAGGTACAGCCCCATACCAAAAAGAGAAATAAATCTGAAAGTGTGCAAGCTCAAATGCCACTCCTCAAAAACACACTTCTAGTTAGTCAAACTGTTTAATCTTGACTAATTAGCTTTCAATTTTCTGCTGATAGGGTAGTGAATTTGATTTGCCAAATTGTTTAATCTTGGCTTATCAGTAGATAGATTAGGATAGAAATTGAAGGTTCAAACAAACTCAAAATCTGAACCAAAGTTTCCAAAGAGAGATGACTCAAAACTGTTTTATTTTCTGAGTCATAAAAGAGAAAAACTGGTTCTAATTTGCCCAAAATCTGAATCAGAGAACAAGGAAGAGACAACTCAAACAAAGTAGAAAAACAAAGCCGTAAAAAGAGAAGGCAATGCTTCAAAAATTTTCAGATCTTAAACCTTCCATTTTGTTTTTATTTTTCTGCAAATAAAAATAATCTATGTGCGCTTGTTTTATCCATCTCATCACAAAGTAAGTCAAACAAACCTTAATCTTGACTTGGCTGTTTTTAAATTTATGTTGTAGAATTTAGAGAATAAAGTCTGTTGGACAGTTTAATCCCAACAAACAATAGATTAGGTAGAGAATCATATGGGCTCAACTGTTTAACCTGAGTCCATGGAGAAATAAAGAATAGAAATATATTAGATTTTCTGCTTTCAAAAGAATAAAATGTTGAGTAAAGAGTTTGCCAATCCAAGTGCACTCTAATGAAGAAAAAATGTTAGATCAGTAGGATTGGGTAGGTAGAAAGTTTGTATCGATGAAATTCCATTGATTTCATAGCTACTAAGTATGTTTTCGCAGAAGATCATCCAAAGAAAGAAGAGCATCCCAATGGATCAAAGTACTGATCAGCCTCCCGTAGAATGCAATTCTGAATTCTTGATGCCTTTAAGAAGGCACCATCCCCAAGTGGAGCCACTGTTAGCCACCTATAAATATTTTGTTATACCAAAAGGTGGCTAAGATTTTTTTTTGAGCCTCCAAGGAACAAATTTTATCACTAAAAATTGTTGGCTCTTGAAGACTCCTTGAAGGCCTCATGCTTCTGTCCGAAATCTTCATTTACTATTTCCATTTCATGCTCTGAAATTCTGCTAATTTCATAAGAAAAGACTACTGAAGAAACGTCATTTTCGCCCCTCTCCCACTCAAAACTAACCTTCATCTGCTCCCCTTTTTCTCCATAAAATCCCCTTTGTTTTCATAATTTCTTCTCTTTCCCTCATGAAAAAACACTTCTACAAAGTTAAAAGACTCACTCTTTAGCTTTTCCATAACCCCCATTTCCATTGAAAAACCATGAAAAATGCATAAAAAACCAAGCGCTAACTCTAGGAGTGCTCATCGCAAATTTCTGAAATGCGATCCAGCGCAGATCGCAAACCGAAAATTTCATTTTTCGTTTAAAAATCCCATCGCGTTTTCCATTTTTGCGATTTGCGATCAGTCTCTGTCGCATAATCCGCCATCGCGTTTTCTGCTTTTGCGATTTTGCGCCTTCGCAAATATGTGCGCTGCGATCCATCGTAGTTTCCACACATCGCAATATCGCATAACCACAATATCGCATTTTCTCTCTGTCACATAATCCGCCATCGTGTTTTCCATTTTTGCGATTTGCGATCAGTCCCGCCGGACCCACCATATGATACCCCCGCTTTTCATACAAAACGCTTTTTTCCTTTGTAAAGTCGAAAATGATATATTTTTTGGTTTACAAAGGTTTTTCCCATTACATCCCGCCGTTGCATTTCTGTCGTCAATCTACACCCCCACTCCATGATCCAACGGTTACGCTCCTTCCCCGCCTCCTAAGCAGTTTAAACCTAAAACGCAGGATTTCTTAATCATTTTTGTGTTTTGTAGGTGTTTTAATGGTTTTCCACTTGTATAATGAAAGAAAGCCAAGGGTTGGGAAAGACATTTCCCGCAACAGTCAAGTATGACAATGACTAGTTAGGTTTCGCTCAATTTTTGTCTTCAATGCTTCATGGGCATCGATGTGCCTTTAAAAGCCCACAGCCGCCGCACATCGACAAGACACTATTTTATTCAAAAGAATGCTTAAAGAGTATTATTTTTTGAAGACAAAACATAGCAGATGAAGGATTGAAGACATTTTTTACGGGGATTACGGCTAAGACGTTTATCAAAAGCCTAATCCCCGATTTAAAAACACAATTTAAAGAGAACCTAAAGTGTTTATCGAGCATATTGCCTCCACCACCGCCATACTTGAGGCGCATTTATTCCTCAGCTACCATAAAAGCCACCTCGTTGCCTCAAAGCGTTCGAACATAAGCTGAACTTATTGCAGAGATAGATATTCGCCTCCAGCGCAGCCAGGGAGTTACTTCTGCAAGGAAATCAATGCAGAAATATCTGCAGAGTTACTCCAAACATTACACAAAGCCTCAAAGTCAAATAAAGCTCCCACCGAGCTTAATTCATAAATGTAAAACAATTAATACAGAGAACCACTTGTAAAATTCTTCATCGAGCCCCTCAAAAGGCCAAGAAGTCTTGAATCTGTATTAATTGCTTTGAGAGACCTTTTGTTAGATTTCACCTCCTCATTCTTCTATAAATACCTGAATAGAAAATGAGAAATTGTTGGTTGCAGAACTTTGAAATACACTTGAGTTGGAGACTTCTATTTGTACATAGTGTTCGCTGGCCCTTGAAGCTCTGTTTGTGCTGGAGTAGTTAGGTTGAATAGTGAAGATGATTGCTGAACTAAAACATTGGACCTAAAGATTGTAACTGGTTTGACATCAATATAAAAGTTGTTTCTTGGGATCTTGGTCTATATCACCGGTGAAGTGCTTCTTTCTTTGTTAAATTGTTTTCCTTCTATGTATGCCATATTGTTCACATTCTGCTGTAAAGAACAGTTTAAACAGGGTTAGGATCAGTTGTATATCAGTAACCTTCTCTGGTTGAGAAATCTTTATCTTGATGTTTTCCTCAAACTTGTTTATTTAAGAATGATTCAATATTGTTTAAACAGTTAGGAATTTTGGCGTTCCCTCGTCCTTCTGTTTGCTTAAACATTGTTCTTGAATGTGATTTCCATTATTTTCTATTAAAGTTAGACTAGAGAAGATATGGTTTGCCCTGATTCCTAGATTCTATTCTGCAAAGGCAGGTTTTGAAAGTTTCCCTTGGTGTGGACCGAAAGCAGACTAGGTTTAAAAGTACCTTATCTGATCTTAAGTCTCACTTTGTTTTTCTTGTGTGTTTTCATACTTTCTGAAGGTAATTATGTGGATTACTGGATCGTTTGTCAATTAAGTTGCTTGAATACAGACTTGCCCAAGGAGTCAATGGTTAGCCCTGCACTTGGTTGGTTTTAAATAGTTACTTAAGAGGCTTTTTCTTGTTCGGACTGACTATAAATCCTTTGTGAAATTATTATCAGTTTCCACCCCTCCAACACTTTAATGTTTCCATTCCATCATTTAAATCTCAATAATCTTGTGGTATAGATGACTTGCCCCTTGGATCACACTTGATGTTGTTTCTCAATTAAAACCCAGATATTACTCCATAGCCCAATGGACTAAAAACCAGCGTCATATCTATCTGTTTAGCTTAGCTGTTCTATCCACTTGCAACTTCTCACTTTTGAAACTTTTTCACTTAGGACTTTCCCCTCAAGTCACATTTCATGCTCAACCATCCAAAACAAAATCCTTGGCCTTCACAACTAGCCTAATATCATTACCTTAAGCTTTCAAAGACAATATCCATCTTTGTACCTATTGGAGAGATCCCTCTCCGGATTCAGGAGGGCTAGATCCTAGAATCCCAAAGTTGGTTGAAATGATGTTAACTATGCGATGGGACTTTTGCAATCTGCTATTACGTAGACCTAACATTTCGGGCGTACCTGCCGGGGATGTTTTTTGAGTTCATAGTTGCTTGGCCAACTTTTATAAACTTTTTAGTTTCCATTACAACCACAATAACTCAGAAAACCCAAAAATATTTCAGATCGGTATCTAATAAACATGGTAGTGGACCATAAAACCATTTTTACCTCCTTTCTGGGTTAAAAATTTTCCAATTCGGCGACCTTACACTCTGCAACTCCTTAAGACCAAATGACTCCACCGAGAAGACCCCGAACCGATTGACCGTACACAATGACCTCTTTCTAGATTTACAAACATGATTCCAAGAATACAACAAAGATATGCCCCAATGAGTAGAGATCATATCCCTAGGTTTCCACATAAGATGCCCCAGGTGAATTGGGATGACAACCTGCCTGTTTTTCAAGGTGAAAAGTTTGATAACCCTTTATTAAATCTTATCAAGTTTCACATACATGTATGGAGGTTGAAAGTTGAATGGCATGAAGACTACCTAATTAAAATGTTCATGTTAACATTAGAAGGAAAAGCTAGGGATTGGTATGAATGCTTAATATCTAGTAGTTTGTTTTCTTTAAGAGACCTTGAATACGTGTTCTATGAGAACTATGAAGAAAACGCTACGTCATTATCATGGGGTGCAATATATTATGATGCATCACAGAACATCACCCACCACATTATAGATAATGAGGAAGCTTTGGAAGAGATGCATCCTGAAGATATTTTAACAGCCATTCATGAGTTTAATCTCCTATTGAAAATTTTTAAGAATATAGATGAATTAGTTGAGGAAGAGATGATCCAAGAAATGATGGGCGATCCTCAAGATATCCCTGAAAACTCAAATATTGATTCATCATCCCTTATAGCTGAGGCTCAAGAATACATCCAGCCTCAAAATCAGTCTTCGCAAGAGATAGAGGATTGTTGTACTTCTGTTCAAAGGGACATGGAAACATCTTCCCCTTTGACAGAGAATGAAATAGAACAGACTATTTATAAACAGTCAGTCTCTGAAACTTTTTGCCAAACTAACACTCTTGCCCATTCGCATAGAGAACTTTGTTGTACATATTTAGAAAATTCTTTTGTAAATCATAATGAAGAGAGACCTGTTGATAACCCAATATGTTCGACTGATGAAATCATTTATTCCAATGATTTTCCAAATTTCGATCAGTCTGATGATGATGATGAGTTTCAAGCGAAAACTAATCACGTAGGGAAACCTGTGTTCGATTGGTGTTATGATTTTCACCATCATTAGCTTGAAAGCAGAAATCACCCATTTCAATCCATCACAAATCGCTTTCACATAATTGGGAATCAACAGCTTTTCAACTCAAAAGGTGAACAGAAGAAAAATGAAGAAATTTTTGAGCAAGAGGAAACCATTGAATACACCCCTGCTCAAGAATATAATAACCTCTTCATAGAATTTAGTCCACCGAATACGGGCATACAAGGGCCACAAGAGGACAACACTGTCAAATATGATGAGTCCTCCAGTTCAAAAGATGAGGAAGATGAAGGAGAAAAACAAATAGAAGACTATCCTGCTGTGGATATATCATCTTCTCAAGAAGAAACTTCTCCCTTCACTGATATTAGTCCGTCATTTAAAGAGCCTGAATTTATATCAGAAGCAAGCATAGATTCAAAGAAAGAAGATATTTCACTGTTTGCTATTTTGCAGGTTAAGAATGATGATACTTCCAAGTTACATACTGAAGAGATAGTCCTCAAAGCTGATGTCTTGGAAGTAGATGATCTACCAATTGTGGAGGACCAAAAAGAAGAGAACCTTCACCTTTTCTTTGTTGATCCTATGGAAGAGTGTGTGGAAATCCAAACTGGCTCAAATTATCAAGCATTGATCCTTTGCAAGAGCCAGAGACATGAAAAGTTGTCACCTTCTATGATAGCCTCAGTTTTGAAGATTAATCTTCAAAATATACTATGGACACCTCTGACAAGCAGCCAGAGTTTCTTCTTCTTCTTGACATTACTCAGCTGGCTGCATTGGCACTTTTGTATCATATGAATATGTAAATACTCCATGTTTAGAATAGGTTAGATAGGAATGTCAATAAAGCTCACTTCTGGGCATGTAGTTAGTTGTTATTTTTCTACGTTGAAGAAAATTAAAAAATTCAAAAGTACAAAAACAAAGAAAAGAAAGAAAAGAGGGTAGATTGACAAAACAATAAAGGTACAGCCCCATACCAAAAGGAGAAATAAATCTGAAAGTGTGCAAGCCCAAATGCCACTCCTGAGAAACACACTTCTAATTAGTCAAATAATTTAATCTTGACTAATTAGCTTTAAATTTTCTGCTGATAGGATAGTGAATTCAATCTGCCAAATTGTTTAATCTTGGCTTATCAGTAGATAGATTAGGATAGAAATTAAAGGTTCAAACATGCTCAGAATCTGAACCTAAGTTTCCAAAAGAAGAATGACTCAAATCTGTTTCAAATTCTGAGTCAAAATATGTAAAATATGGTTCTAATCAGCCCAAAATCTGAATCAGAGAACAAGGAAGAGACAGCTCAAACAAAGTAGAAAAAAAACAGAGCTGTAAAAAGAGAAGGCAATGCTTCAAAATTTTCAGATCTTAAACCTTCCATTTTGTTTTTATTTTTCTGCAAATAAAAATAATCTATGTGCAGCTTGTTTTTATGCCATAGATCACAGCAAGTCAAACAGCTTAATCTTGATTTGACTGTTTTCAATTTTCTGTTTTAGAATTTAGAGAATGAAAGTCTGTTGGACAGTTTAATCCCAACAGACAATAGATTAGGTAGAGAAATATCTGAACTCAACTGTTTAATCTGAGTTCAGGGAGAAATAAGGAGTAGAAATAGATTAGATTTCTGCTTTCAAAAGAATAAAATGTTGAGAAAAGAGTTTGCCAATCCAAGTGCACTCTAAGGAAGAAAAAATGTTAGATCGGTAAGATTGGGTAGGTAGAAAGTTTGTATTGATGAAATTCCATTGATTTCATAGCTACTAAGTATGTTTTCAGAGAAGATCATCCAGCAAAAGAAGAGCATCCCAATGGATCAGGCACAGATCAACCTCCCAGAGAATGCAAGTCTGAAGTTCTTGATGCCTTCAAGAAGGCACCATCCCCAAGTGGAGCCATTGTTAGCCACCTATAATATTTTGTTATACCAAAAGGTGGCTAAGAAATTTTTGAGCCTCCAAGGAACAAATTTTATCACTAAAAATTGTTGGCTCTTGAAGACTCCTTGAAGGCCTCATGCCTCTGTCCGAAATCTTCATTTACTATTTCTATTTCATGCTCTGAAATTCTGCTAATTTCATAAGAAAAGACTGCTGAAGAACCATCATTTTCGCCCTTCTCCCACTCAAAAATAACCTTCATCTGCTCCCCTTTTCCTCCATAAAATACCCTTTTTTTTCATGATTTCTTCTCTTTCCCTCTTGAAAAAACACTTTTACAAAGTTAAAAGACTCACTCTTTAGCTTTGCCATAACCCCCATTTCCATTGAAAAACCATGAAAAATGCATAAAAAACCAAGCGCTAACTCTAGGAGCGCTCATCGCAAATTTCTGAAATACGATCCAGCGCAGATCGCAAACCGCAAATTTCAGTTTTCATTTAAAAATGCCCATCGCGTTTTCCATTTTTGCGATTTGCGATCAGTCTCCGTCACATAATCTGCCATCGCGTTTTCCACTTTTGCGATTTTTCACCATTGCAAATATTTGCGCTGCGATCCATCTTAGTTTCCGCACATCGCAATATCGCATAACCGCAATATCGCATTTTCTCTCCGTCACATAATCCGCCATCGCATTTTCCATTTTTTCGATTTGCGATCAGTCCCGCCGGACCGACCATATGATACCCCCGCCTTTCATACAAAAACGCTTTTTTTCTTTGTAAATTTGAAAATGATATATTTTTTGGTTTACAAAGGTTTGGCCCATGACATCTTGCCGTTGCATTTCCGCCATCAATCTGCACCCCCGCTCCATGGTCCAACGGTTACGCTCCTTCCCCGCCTCCTAAGCAGTTTAAACCTAAAACGTAGGATTTCTTAATCATTTTTGTGTTTTGCAGGTGTTTTAATGGTTTTCCATTTGTATAATGAAAGAGAGCAGAGGGCCGGGAAAGACGTTTCCTGCGCCTCTGAGCTGTTAAGGAGAACCATCTACGGGGTTTCGATCCATTGTTTTCTCAATGCTTCATGGGCATTGATGCCTTTAAAAGCCCAGTGCGGCCCTGCACATCGACAAGACACTATTTTATTCAAAAGAACAGTTAAAGAGTATCAGTTTTGAAGACAAAACACAGCAGATGAAGATTGAAGACAGTTTTTACGAGGATTATGACTAAGACAGTTATCAAAAGCCTAATCCCCGATTTAAAAACATGACCTAAAGAAAACCTAAAGTGTTTATCAGACAGAAAGGACCCCCACCGGCATACTTGAGGCGCATTGATTCCTCAGCTACCATAAAAGCCACCTGTTGCCTCAAATCGTTCGAACAGAAGCTGAACTTATTGCAGAGACAGATATTTCGCCTCTAGCACATCCAGGGAGTTATTTCTTCCAAGAAATAAATGCAGAAATATCTGCAGAGTTACTCCAAACATTACACAAAGCCTCAAAGTCAAATAAAGCTCCCACCGAGCTTAATTCGTAAATGTAAAACAGTTAATACAGAGAACCACTTGTAAACTTCTTCATCGAGCCCCTCAAAAGGCCAAGAAGTCTTGAATCTGTATTAATTGCTTCGAGAGATCTTTTGTTAGATTTCACCTCCTCATTCTTCTATAAATACCTCAGTAGAAAATGAGAAATTGTTGGTTGAGTCACTTACAGAACTTTGAAATACATTTGAGCCTAAACTCCTGATTGTAAATAGTGTTCACTGGCCCTTGGAGCTCTGCTTGTGCTAGAGTAGTTAGGTTGAATAGTGAAGATGATTGCTGAACTGAAACATTGGACCTAAAGATTGTAACTGGTTTGACATCAATATAAAAGTTGTTTCTTGGGATCCTGGTCTATATCACCGGTGAAGTGCTCCTTTCTTTGTTAAATTGTTTTCCTTCTATGTATGCCATATTATTCATATTCCTCTGTAAAGAATAGTTTGAACAGAGTTAGGATCTACTGTACATCAGTAACCTTCTCTGGCTGAGAAATCTTTATCTTGATGTTTTCCTCAAACTTGTTTATTTAAGAATGATTCAATACTGTTTAAACAGTTAGGAATGTTGGCGTTCCCTCGTCCTTCTGTTTACATAAACATTGTTCTTAAATGTGATTTCCATTATTTACTATTAAAGTCAGACTAGAGAAGATATGGTTTGCCCTAATTCCTAGATTCTTTTCTCCAAAGGTAGATTCTGAAAGTTTCCCTTGGTGTTGACTGAAAGCAGACTAGGTTTAAAAGTACTTTATCTGATCTTAAGTTACACTCTGTTTTTCTTATGTGTTTTCATACTTTCTGAAGGTAATTATGTGGATTACTGGATTTTTTGTCAATTAAGCTGCTTGAATACAGACTTGCCCAAGGAGTTAATGGTTAGCCCTGCACTTGGTTGGTTTTAAACAGTTACTTAAGAGGCTTTTCTTGTTTTGGACTAACTATAAATCCTCTGAGAAATTATTATCAGTTTCCACCCCTCCAACACTTTAATGTTTCCATTCCATTATTTTAATCTCAATAATCTTGTGGTATAGATGACTTTCCCCTTGGATCACACTTGATGTTGTTGCTCAATTAAAGCCTAGATATGACTCCATAGCCCAATGGACTAAAAACCAACGTTATATCTATCTGTTTAGCTTAGCTGTTCTATCCACTTGCAACTTCTCACTTTTGAAACTTTTGCACTTAGGACTTTCCCCTCAAGTAACATTTCATGCTCAACCATCCAAAACAAAATCCTTGGCCTTCACAACTAGCCTAATATCATTACCTTAAGCTTTCAAAGACAATATCCATCTTTGTACCTATTGGAGAGATCCCTCTCCGGATTCAGGAGGGCTAGATCCTAGAATCCCAAAGTTGGTTGAAATGATGTTAACTCTGTGATCGGACTTTTGCCAATCTTGCTTATTACAGAGACCTAACAAGACAATTATTAGATCTAGGTTTATTTCATTTCATCTTTTAAGTTCTTATTAGATGTTCTAATGTTGGAAGAGATCTTGTAGAATATGTTCTTGTAAGAGAACCATAGATCTCAAAAAATTATTAGATATAGGTTTGATTAATTTTTGAAAGAGATCTTAATGAATATGTTCTTGTAAGGGAAATTTACGATCTTGGACAAATTAGGAATCTTTCTAGATCTATATATTTTAGATAAGCACTTCTAATTTTACCTTCCTGGGTTGACATTAAATTAAACTTTAATTGACATCATCAATTAGACACAAACATTTTGGCGATGTTGCCGGGGAAGTGCAACTAGAATGATTTAGTAATTATTTTATGCATTTTTTTTTAATGGGCTAATTTGTGGAACTTGGTGACAACAGGTTCATAAAGGCGTTCAAAGTTTGGAGCATTTTTATTTTCGCACATAGTTAATTTAAATTCAGTTTTTATTTTAAACCCCCATTTCTCACTAATCCATCTACGGATGATGAATTTGACAATGTTGAACAGGTACTTATTGGAGAGCAAGGATAATAACCTTGAGCCAACTCTAAGACAGGATTCTCACATACTTGTAAAACATAATGTAAAATTTTTAAATCTTGATGTGAGCATGTTCGAATTTTTAGTCCGTAGATGGCTTCATTGGAAGCACTCTTTTACTTAGAAAATAAAACATATTTCAAGGTAATGTAGAATAGATTAGAAAAATAAAAATGAGATATCATTAGAAGTCATTAGAAGTCGTTATCATTAGAAGTTTTTAGTTTTGTTTTAAAAAATAAATCATCATGAATAAATTCAGTGACACATCTTTGCATCTCTATGTCTTGTTTCTGTATCATGGGTGAGCCAGGAGCTTGATTATCGGAAAGCATAGTCTTCTGAGAGTATAAATGCCCCCGTGACATTGCAGAAAGAGTGTAGATAATGCAAGGTTTTTTCATAAATCTTAATTGTGTTTTATCATCCACGCTAACCTGCATAAATAAAAATAAATCAAGAGATTAGTATTCTCTCTTCTTGCGCTACGTACGATCAGGAAGATCAAAAAATATATCGATTTATTTCAAATAAAAATACTCTCGCTGAAAAATTGATTTGTGCATGATTATAAGAAATTGCAAGCACGTGACTATATTAAGCTATCAACTTGAATTACAGGAACCACTTTTTCGGTTTTCATGGATATTTTCTTACATATTAGAAGATTGACAATACAGGGAACTTATGGAAGCTATATGGAAGGCCGATCTTTTGTAAACTTGTTATTCCAACAAAGATCTAAATTATTTCAGCATAGGAATGTCTAAAATTCCAAAACTTGAACTTTGAAATTTTGCAGAAATTTTGCTTGAGCAAGCATCATCAGGGTCTTAAGATCATAAATTTTTAACATTGGGTTCATTGCATATTTTTATACAATAATCTATCAAAACATGAACACTGGTGCATTGGCTTGAAGTGTGTTCAATTTTGGAACATGCACATTTGAAATTAAATCTCCTTCCTAATGAGTGATTTGATTCAGAACTTAAATTCAATCTACTTGATAAATTGTATTAAGGCTTGGATAGTTTAGTGATTGAATGAAAATATTCAATTCTTTAAAAAGGAAGGAAATGCAAAGGCACTAGAATAGGAAAGAAAACTAAAAATTGAAATTAAAAACTAGTCTGGCTCAAAAAGAGGAAACATTGCTTTTCCATTGTCTCTATGCGGTCGAGCCTTGAACCTTAGACTAATGAAAAATGAAGAATAACTTGAAATATGATTACGAACCTGCAATGGGCATGGCATGTGATGCGAATAAGAAAATTGACAACTTAAATGCAAAGGAAAACAAGTAATAATCCTGTCAAGATCAAGGGATAAATAAAGGGATTTCCAGCTAGAAGCACTGCTATTGAGACATCTATAAACGATTGAAACATTTTACTACCAACATTTAAGAAACACTTGGCTCTTTATTTTATTGAATTATAATGTTTTTAAAAGCTACAAGCATAGAAGAAAAGGGCTATTAAAACCATTGCGGACTGTACAGAATCTTATTGACCATGAATGCTGATAAAACCACCTGATGCCACTGTTTCTATTGAACAATATGATGCAAGAGCATCTTCGGCTTAATAACAATCTACGTCGATAGATATCAGTTAGACACTGTCGATATTACAGTGCTGCAATGCTACAGATCTTGCACTGATTCCACGGACTTCATGGTGAATCGATGAGCAATACAGTGAGCAAGTGTTTCGTATGAATACTACCAAACTGTATGCAGTCATTAGGTAACAGAGAAACGCAACCTCTGCAAAATGACAGTTTTTAAAAGCCGTTTCTGATCGAACCAAGGAAAATTTAAAAAAACGAAGACATGGGTTTTTTCCAGAACGGAATGAATTACATAACCCAGAAATAGTTCCCTTTGATTCTTAATGGTTTGAGGGGAAATTGCGGTTCTTTGGGACATTGTTTTGGTGACAACGTGAAGAAAAAAAACGGGTTTTGAAAAATTAATGCACAGAAAATCTCGTATACAGAAATTGAGAATCGAGAGTATAATTGGTGACAATGCTCAAAGACTATCAATAGTAAAGGGAACGTGAAGTCTAGATTATATTTCCCATAGTTTTCTTCATTCATGCTTATCCAGTTCAGATTATATCTCCTGTAATTTTCTTCATTCATGCTTATCCAGTTCAGATTATATTTCCCATGATTATATTTGACAGCCCGATGGTAGATATTTTTGTGGAATTTTTCTGCACATATTTTCAGTCGACTTAGAACCATCTTTCCACCAATTATAGCTTGAGAGTAGCAAAGTGGATTTATTGCTGTGAGTATAAGATACAGCTAAATTCAAATTGCAGTTTTAAATTCGATGGGAATGTGAAATGGAAAGGTAGCATAGACCTCAGTCTCGTGCACTCCTCGCCCCTAAAACTTTCGACCTCCTTGACTGCTAGGACTATGACAAAATTTGAATTCTGGGTTTCTTGCAGATCAGACATGAACTTTTATCTTATTTTGAGAACAGAATTGGATCATTCTATGAGCATATTTTGAGCTAAATTAAAGAAAATATTGGACCAAGTTAGGAGCAGACTTGAAACAGTCCTTCTATCAGATTTTCAAGTTCTTGAGGACTTAATCTGGAATGTACAAAGATGGCAAAAAATCCATTTACCTTCAGATTCGAAGACCATAAGTGGTCAGTCAATGTTGGTCAAACCCATCCATTTCAGCAGAAAATCTTGAATAATTAATGAACAAACATTTGGAGCTTTGAATCTTCTCTCTCGTGGACAAACTTGACATTCTCTGAGCAGTTTTTGAGATTTTTTTTTTTTAAAGCAGATGTTTTGGAGCAGCTTGAAGATCTTTTGCGCAGACCTTGAATCCTTTGTTGTAACAACCTTTAGAAGACTTATTGAAGCCGATTTGAGAGGACTTTGTAGATGTATTGCAGAAGTGTTTGAAATCTATTTGATGATGATTTGAAGCAGTTTTGAAGCAGTATTATTTATGCCTTTTATTTCTCATACGAAGAAGTTTTACACTGCCTTAAACTTAGCATCACTGCTTCTTGGAGTCTGGAAGCTTAATATCTGCACGGTTTGCACAAAAAATAATGACAAAGGAAAAATTAGTTTTCTTCTTGAATTTTTATTTTTTATTTTTATTTTTATTTGATGCATTTGTATTAACATCTTGCAAGTTTTAAATGATGCTGATTTTGGAAAATACAAGATCGATCGATGACGACATGTGAAATTCGATATCATAAATGCAAATCATGAAACAATTTCGATGATGGTTGGGATTTGCATAATTGCAATGAAATTAAATTTTATTTACATAAGAAGGGAATTAATTATACTGATTTCATATTTTAAAATGGATTTATAAAAATTCATAGAATTTATCCAACTTACACATTTGATTTTACTTAAATCTGTTTCATTGGTGTTTAATTTTTGCATAAACAAACCAAGTATAAATTGATCACTTTTGCTTGGATATATTTATGTTTTGTGAATGCCAAGTTTTTGCAGGTTTGTCTTAATCAGATGATCATTCAAGGAGTCTAATTTTTCGACATTTGGACTTCCAACAGATCAATTTTATGATGAATCATGTGAATAAGTCCATATTCATTACAACCAGTCTTTTCTTCCCTTTGAAAAATTGTAAATCCCAATGAGTCCTCAATGCAAGCCAAAATACCTTTTTCCCAGCAAGTTTCAATGATGCAGTCAAATCCACTTCTTTTCATGCACTTCTTTTCATTCATCCCTAACCCACAAAATAAAACCATGAAGCTCACTTATTCTCATTTTCCTTTTCATTTCCATTTCCTTTTTCCTACCATTTTCATCTTCCGCCAATAAAATGTTGCTTCTACATATCACTGAGTCAAAGTCCTAGAGTCTAATTATCTTTGTAAAATAACCTAGAGGTTTGCATGCCTTAATGGCAAGTACTCTTGCCAATGAACAATGGGAGTACATTAATATCCCTTGTTCGTTGGATCTTGTAGGTGACTCGACCACAACAAACTCATTCGTACCTACAAATATGTGTTAGGCATCTTGACTCCCATTGGAATCAATGGTGGGAGCTCTCGTGTTGGCTAGTGGCATTCATTAATGGCCACTAAGTCAACAAATTCTTGCTATGTTCGACACCATCACATTTAATCACAAGGTAAGATTTATGCCATCGAGTGTTGAAGACTTGAAGACCCATATGAAGCAGAATTCCTTTCATTGTTTTTCAGTTTGTCATGACTTGAGGAAAAGTCAATAAATAAGGTTGGGGGGAGGAAAATGTAACTTATATATTTTGTATACCTTCCAAGCCTTATATATTTTCAGCCATATTCAGTAGACTCATCAAATTCATCACACTATCCAGCAGCAGATACGACAATACAGATCCATCTTTCATCCACAACTTGCAGAAGAAGCTTCAGATCAGAATTGTAGCAGCTGAACATGTATGATTCCTTCACTTCTATAGGTATGTAAGGTATTATGTTTTCTAACTTTTAATCTTGAAATTCTTTTTAGATGCTAAAATGATGATATTTGGAAAATATTCCACTATTTCACCATTCCCTTTCTCATTAAAAATTTCCAAAAACCATCAGTTGGGGAGGGGGGAATTTCACACTTCATTTTTTCTCTCATTCATGTTACATCTTAACCCACATAGTTTTCCCACAATAAAAAAAAAACTACTACAAAATGATGAGCATATTAAATGACTTCTTAAAATGATTGATCTTAACAAAGTAAATAATGATTGTAACACAAGAACCAATCATTAAAAGATGTAAATGCTTTGCAAAAATAAAATTTATCCAAAGAAGTTCAAAGTTAAAAGGAAGTCCATGATTGAAAGATGCTTGTTACACAAGAACCAAACATCTTGTAAAAGGAAGCTCATCTAAGAATCAAATTAGATAAGTCATTGTAGTAGCTTGCATGAGGACATGCAAGAGCTTCAGTTGGGGAGTATGTTTGGGTTTCAAAATGTCACTCATTACCATACATTTTTCACCTATGCTTCCATTATATCACCCATTATTCACCACCATGTCACTTCATTTTCCCTATTATTCACCATTAATGGGTCTCATTTATATTTTCCAAATATTATTTATTTTTAAGCATTTTTAAGATAAATTCTTGATTAAATATTAGAAAATAATATATTTTACTTTATATATGGAAAGTGGATTGTTTTTGTGACATGTGTAGGTGCCAAGGAAGCTTCCAAGACACCTTTATGTGGCCTTGAATGATCAAATTCGAATTTGAGAAGATAAACCTCATGGAGAAGATCATGATCTCATGGAGAAGATCAAGGACAAAAGGGGGTTATGTGTCTAGATGGTTGAGAGATGTATGGAACTAAAGAGAGATTAGTGGATGATCATTATGAGTTTGTTACTCATCCCATTGTATAAATAGGATTACAATCTCCTCCATTTTTAATCTTGAAGTTTTGTAATATTATAATTTTGGAGTATGTAATCTTAGAAGCTTAGAGTTGTAATCTTAGAGTTGGTTTGTAATGGAGATTTTGAAATAAAGGATCATACTTCAATTTTTCTTCTAAATATGAGTCTCCATTGAAGTGGTGTGCTTGTGGAGTTATGGAGGGCTCCCATGGCCTCACTTGCATA
Organism: Pinus albicaulis; assembly: GCA_034641835.2. Taxonomy (NCBI): domain Eukaryota; kingdom Viridiplantae; phylum Streptophyta; class Pinopsida; order Pinales; family Pinaceae; genus Pinus; species Pinus albicaulis. The sequence goes on along the minus strand of CM076582.1, from coordinate 302,939,739 downwards.
CTTATTTGTTTATTTTAGGTATAACTTAATTTATGTTTTTGTTTGATTTCAGATTTTAAGTTTTGTTAAATTTTCTAATATTGGAAGGATCTTATTTGAAAGTGTTTTTGTAAGAGAACCATAAGATCTCAGACAATTATTAGATCTAGGTTTATTTCATTTCAGCTTTTAAGTTCTTATTAGATGTTCTAATGTTGGAAGAGATCTTGTAGAATATGTTCTTGTAAGAGAACCATAGATCTCAAACAATTATTAGATATAGGTTTGATTAATTTTTGAAAGATATCTTAATAAATATGTTCTTGTAAGGGAAATTTAAGATCTTGGACAAATTAGGAATCTTTCTAGATCTATATATTTTAGATAAGCACTTCTAAGTTTACTTTCCCGGGTTGACATTAAATTAAACTCTAATTGACATCATCAATTAGACACAAACAACAACCTCAATGCAAAGGAAAAAGAAGGAAGTAGAAGGAGAATGACCAATTCGACAACCTCTATTAGAAATGCCACCCCGACCATCCCCTCCCCACACCAAGGCCACCTAGGAGTCCACCTGGTCAATAGCAACAGTGGACCTCGATCGTTTGATCACCTATGGCACCCTCGATGCAAAAGGACAGAAATAAATAATGAACGGACGATCCTACAACCTCTCTTCAAAATTCCCCCCCTCCAACCCTCCCCACCCCGCACTGAGACCACCTAGGAATCCACCTAGACAGCAGCAATAGTGGACCTCGATCACTTGATCGCCTAGGGAAACCTTGATGCGAAGGAAAAGGGAGAAAAAAATGCAAATCAAGAGGCTCGCTACAAAAGGCATGAACATATCCGAACAGGAGGAGGGATCAGGTAGCCCTGCACCCCACACGCCCTGTGTACAAGCAACCTAGGAGATTGCCCCACCGACTTACCAACTAGACAATGAATACTTTTCACCTGCAGCCACCTCCACATAGAGGAGGGAGGTCGAAGTGTTCCACCTTGAAGTCCTCCTTCCAAATATAGCCCCCACCATCAATGTAGCAAGCCTCATCCCCATTGGACCATAATTGCATACGCAATCAACCAAACAAGAAATACCCATCACCTTGTGTCTCAACATTCCAAGCCACATAAATCTACTGTGCACGCAAGATGCAAGGAGAAATCCAACCACTCGACCAAACATATGGGACACCACATCTTTCAAAACCTCAAATCCAATGCAGGGACAGACGACGTGCACTCAGAAAGGAATTCCGAACCTTAATTTTACAACAAGGAGAACCGCTCCTCACACCGCCCAATGGAAAAAGAAAGCAAGAGGGGCGACTTACAACCAAAACCCTTCCACATTCCTCTTAAATGTATGCATCTCAACCCACAATGCTGACATAGAAAGAGTACAAGCACAAGAAACCAGCACCATAAAGATCCAAACAATGAAGAGGATAGTCATCTCAAGGAGCCACACACAAAAACTCATCCAATTCCGAGAACACAGAGAGAAGGGGGTATTTTTCACATATGCCTCCAAGGACGAGCATGGACAAAATTACCGCTCATGTGCTACCGAGTGGGGATGGAGAGAATATGAATGTCGACCACCCTACAAATGACCCAAGGCCATTCTTCAGGCACAGCCAAACAAGCAACTCAATTACCAACTCACCTTTCACACGAAAATCCAACCCCTCCCCCCACCAAAATGGGAGGAGGTGAAAAATATATCGAAGAGCCGATTTCATGAAGCCAACATTACCAACGAGAGAAAAGCCCACACAACAACCTCATCCAACTCTGAGAACACAGAGCGAAAGGGAAACTCTTTTCACATATGCCTCTGAGGGCAAGCATGGCCAACATTACCGCTCATGTGCTACCGAGTGGGGATGGAGAGAAGATGAGAGTCGAGGACCCTACAAAGGACCCAAGGCCCTTCTTCAGGCACACCCGAACAAGCAACTCAATTACCAACCCACCTTTCACACGGAAATCCAACCCCCCCCCGACCCCCCCACAAGCAAAAAGGGAGGAGATGAACAATATAGAGAAGACCGACATTGACGGAGCCAACAAGTGACATAGAAAAAAGTTGATTTAAACAGAGCAAACATGCGACCAAGGGCCACGAGAGAGAGATACCGAAGAGCCGATTTCAACAAAGCCAACAAGAAGACAGTCATCTCAAGGAGCCACACACAACAACCCCATCCAACTGCAAGAAAGCGGAGCGGACGGGAAAGATTGTTCAAAAATGCCTTCGAGGACGAGCATGGCCAAAATTACCGCTCATATGCTACCGAGTGGTGATGGAGAGAAGAAAGTTGGTGACCCTAAAAATGACCCAAGGCCATTCTTCAGGCACAACCGAACAAAACAACTCAATTACCAACCCACCTTTCACATGAAAATAAAATCTGACACGGGCCGCCCGAACGTGCACAGGGCACTCGGGCGGTCACAACTTAGCAAATCTCACACGGGCGCCCTCGGACCAAACGACCCGACCCGAACGGACACCCTCACCCGGCGCGACATGGCGCACCCACCCGAACGGACACACATGGGACCAAATGGAAAATGGTATGCCCGGATGTGTGCAAGGCACCTGGGCGGTCACAACTTAGCAAATCTGACAAGGGTGCCCTCAGACCAAACGACCTGACCCGAACGGACACCCTCACCCGGCGCGACATGGCGCGCCCACTCGAACGGACGCACATGGGAGAAAACAGAAAACGGGCCACCTGTGCGTGCACAAGACACCGAGGTGGTCACAACTTATAAAATCTGACACGGGCGCCCTCGGACCAAACGACACGACCTGGACATACGCCCTCACCCGGTGTGACACGGTGTTCCCACCCGAACGGACGCACATGGGAGTAAACGGAAAACGGCACAACTTAGCAAATCTGACATGGGCGCCCTCAGACCAAATGACCCGACCCGAACCGACGCCCTCGGACCAAACGGCCTGACCTGAACGGACGCCCTCGGACCAAACGACCCGACCCGAACCGACGCCCTCACCCGACGCAACACGGCGCGCCCACCCGAACGGATGCACATGGGAGCAAATGGAAAACGAGCCGCCCAGACGTGCAGAAGGCATCTGGGTGGTCACAACATAGCAAATCTGACACGGGTGCCCTCAGACCAAATGACCCAACCCGAACAGATGCCCTCGGACCAAACGACCCGACCCGAACAGACGCCCTAACCCGGGGCGACACGACACTCCCACCCGAACGAACGCACATGGGAGAAAACGAAAAACAGGCCATCTGGATGTGCAAAATGCACCTGGGCAGTCACAACTTAGCAAATCTGACACGGGAACCCTCGGACCAAACGACCCGACCCGAATGGACGCCCTCACCCGGCGCGACACGACGTGCCCACCCGAATGGACGCACATGGGAGAAAACGACAAACGGGCCGCCCGGACGTGCACAAGGCACCCGAGTGGTCACAACTTAGCAAATCTGACATGGGTGCCCTTGGACCAAATGACACAACCCAAACGGATGCCCTCGAACCAAACGACCCGACTCGAATGGACGCCCTCACCTGGCGAGACACGGTGCGCCCACTCGAACGGACACACATGGGAGCAAATGACAAACGGGCTGCTCGAACGTGCACAAGGAACCAGTGTGATCAAAACTCAGCAAATCTAACACGGGTGCCCTCAGACCAAACGACCTGACCCGAACGCACGCCCTCACCTAGCGCGACACTGTGCGCCCACCCAAACGGATGCACATGGGATAAAATGGCAAACGGGCCGCCCGGACGTGCACAAGGCACCCGTGCGGTCACAACTTAGCAAATTTGACATGGGCACCTTCTGACCAAGCGACCCGACCTGAACGGATGCCGTCGGACCAAACGACCCGACCCGAATGGATGCCCTCACCTGGGGCGACACGACGCGCCCACCTGAACGAATGCACATGGGAGAAAATGGAAAACGGGCCGCCCGGACGTGCACAAGGCACCCGGGTGGTCATAACTTATCAAATATGACACAGGCGCCCTCAGACAAAATGACCCGATCCTAACGGACACCCTCAGACCAAACGACCCGACACAAACGGATGCCCTCACCCAATGCAACACGGCACGCCCACCCGAACAGACTGAACGGACGCACATGGGAGCAAATGGAAAATGGGCTGCCCGGATGTGCACAAGGCATCGGGGTGGTCACAACTTAGCAAATCTGATACGGGCGCCCTCGGACCAAATGACCTGTCCCGAACGGACGCCCTCACTCGGTGTGACACAATGCGCCCGCCCGAATGAACCAAACAGACGCACATGGGAGAAAATGGAAAACGGGCCACCCAGTCATGCACAAGGCACCCGGGCAATCAAAACTTAGCAAATCTGATAGGGCGCCCTCGGACCAAACGACCCAACCCGAACGAATGCCCTCACACGGCGCAACATGACGCGCCCGACCGAACGGATGCACATGGGAGAAAATAGAAAATGGGCTGCTCGGACGTGCATAAGGCACCCGGGCGGTCACAACTTAGCAAATCTGATACGAGTACCCTCTGACGAAATGACCCAACCTGAACCGATGCCCTAGCTGGCACGACACAGCGCGCCCGCCTGAACGGACGCCCTGACCCAGCTCGACACGGCGCGCCTGACCGAACAGACACACGTGGGAGAAAATAGCAAACAGGCCACCTGAACGTGCACAAGGCACCCGGACAGTCAAAACTTAGCAAATCTGACACGGGTGCCCTCGGACCAAACGACCCGACCCGAGCATGTTTGGCCCGGTGCGGCGACCCGGTACGACACGGTGTGCCCGACCGAACGAACGCACATGGGAGAAAATAGCAAAAGGGCTGCTTGAACGTGCACAAGACACCCAGGAGGTCACAACTTAGCAAATATGATACGGGCCCCCTCGAATCAAATGACCCGACTCGAGCGCACTTGGTCGGGCGCAACAAATCGACGCAACACGGCGACCCAACGCGACACGGCGCACCAGACTGAACGGATGCACATGGGAGTGAATGACAAATGGGTTTCCTGAACATGCACAAGGCACCTGGGTGGTCGCAACTTAGCAAATATGAAATGGGCGCCCTCGAACCAAACGACCCGACCCGAGCATGGCGACCCGACGCGACAAGGCACGCCCGACAGAACGGATGCACATGGGAGAAAATGGAAAATGGGCCGCTCGAACATGCACAAGGCACCCCAGTGGTCACAACTTAGAAAATCTGATATGGGCACCCTCGGACCAAACGACCCGACCTGAGCGCGTTTGGGTGGGTGTAGCGACCTGGTGCGACGCGGTGACCTAGCGCGACACGGCCCGCCCGACCGAATGGACGCTCATGGGACCAAATCGCAAAAGGGCCGCCCAAAGGTGCACAAGGCACCCGGGTGATCACAACTTAGCAAATATGAAACGGGTGCTCTCAGTCCAAATGACCCGACCAGAGCGCGGCAACCTGGCATGACACGGCGCGGCAGACCGAATGGATGCACATGGGAGAAAATGGCAAACAAGCCACTCGAATGTGCAGAAGGCACTCGGGTGGTCACAATTTAGCAAATATGAAATGGGGGCCCTCAGACCAAACGACCCGACCCGAGCACGTTTGGGCAGGCACGGTGACCCAGCGCGACACGGCATGCCAGACCGAACGGACGCACATGAGAGTGAATGGAAAAAGGGCTGCCCAAACATGCACAACGCACCCGGGTGGTCACAACTTAGCAAATATGAAATGGGTGCCCTCGGACCAAATGACCTGACTCGAGTGTGGCAACCCAGTGCGAAGCGGCGACCTAGCGCGACACGACGCGTGTGACCGAACGGACACACATGGGAGCAAATGATAAACGGGCCACTCGAACGTGCATAAGGCACCTAGGCGGTCATGACTTAGCAAATCTGATACGGGCACACTCAGACAAAACGACCTGATCGGAGCGCGTTTTTTCAAGTGCGGTGACCTAGTGCGACGTGGCGACCCGACGTGACACAGCGCGCCCGACCAAACTGACTCTCATGGGAGAAAATGGCAAAAGGGCCGCCCGAACGTGCACAAGGCACCCGTGCGGTCACGACATGGAAAATATGAAATGGGCGCCCTCTGACCAAACGACCCAACCCGAGCGCGTTTCTTCAGGCGCGACGACCCGACGCGCCCGATCGAATGGATGCACATGGGAGAAAATAGCAAACGGGCTACCCGAACGTGCACAAGGCACCTGGATGGTCACAACTTAGCAAATATGAAACAGGCACCCTCGGAGCAAACGACCCGGCCCGAGAGGGTTTGGCCGGGTGCAGCGACCAGTTGCGATGCGGTGCACCTGACCGAAAGGACGCACATGGGAACAAATGGCAAACGCACCGCCCGAAAGTGCACAAGGCACCTAGTTGGTCACAACTTAGCAAATATGAAACGGTCGCCCTCAGACCAAACAAACCGACCCGAGCGCATTTGGTCGGGCGCGACGACCCGACACGATAAGGCGTGCTGACCGAATAGACGCACATGGGAGAAAATGGCAAACAGGCCACTTGAACGTACACAAGGCACCTGGGTGGTCACAACTTAGCAAATCCGATACAGGCGCCCTCGGACCAAACGACCTGACCCAAGCGCATTTGGCCGGGTGGCGGGCGCCCTCACCCGGCGCGACATGGCACACCCGACCGAATGGACACACATGGGAGAAAATGGAAAATGGGCTACCTGAATGTGCACAAGGATCCCAGTCAGTCACAAATTATCAAAATTGATATGGTCGCCCTCAAACGAAACGACCCGACCTGAACGTGTTTCCGTAGGGAGTCCGCAGGAGGTCTGAACTTCAGTTCAGAGCTCGTTCTGAGGTCATCGTAGGTCGGAATTGAGTGCCGAAAGTTTCAGCGGGTGCGTATTGACAGGCCGGAGCTAACCACATAGCTTGGAAGTGGATTGGACACACAAAGAACTCATGGGAAGGTCTGAACTCATAAGCAGTCGGTGACCCGAGTGACCCGACAACACTTGGGCAGTTTTATGCAGAAAATTCTTGAGGTGAATTCTAACATTGTAAATGATTGTTTGTTGGCTAGTTAATGACTTTCAAGCATTGCAAGCTTTGACAGAAGGTATCTTTCCTTGCCAAGGAGCAAAGGAGGCCTTTTGCTGGATTGGAACTTATATTCTATTTCATACTTATGAAACATATTATCGGGCATACTCATTATTAATAGGGAGTTGCCCCTCCCTTGTATGTATGGGAATACACTATGGATATGATGATGATGTTTATGTTTTCCACATATTGAAAGAACATTTTCTCAACTGATTTAACAAGTGTTGCTAAAGGCATAGGCTACATACTTGAGTATTACGAAAAGAAAAAGTACGGCAGTGCCGCACCCCGTCTATAACATGGTTGAAAGATCGTCAAAGGTATAGGGGCATGACAACAAGGCACCCGTGCATAGCTCTGCACGGTGCTATAGCCCTCATAAATCGAACTAGTTGGGTGATCGGTCCAACCAAATATTCTCATTGTGGGAATGCGCATCCTCGTACCATGCGTTAGTTGTCCCTCTCACATCCTGTCACACCCATCAACTCAATCAAGGATCCATCCCATATGAGAGTAAAGTAATCCATGGAGATCCGTCTCATCCACAACATGTTTTCCATCCAACAAGCCATCTCTATCTAAAATGTGCCACCCATGATGCCAATCTCCACGTGCTATTCAAAAGACAACCACAACTATCGAGCATCATCCATGTGTGAAAGGTCCTCCTCAAATCAAGTCAAGAACATCCTCTCAACAGTGTGCCATATTCAAGTACATGAAGCTATGTTCATCCTATCTGCAATATGCATCCAACATGCATACCAAATTTAAGTCAAGAAGGCTCAAACCATTCCCAAGTGTATACCACCAAGGCATCCCATCGTCGCATCTCCATCAACCTCCAATTCATCCCATTGATCATCTCCATCAAGTGAATCCTCACAAACACACCCCGTAAATGTGCTCAAAGGTATGCATCCCATAGTGCATCAAAATCAAGACCAGTCTTGATCTCAACTCCTTGGTGAACCAGATACTGTAAGATCATTGTAGTATGAAGCCTCCAAAGAATGAAACTCCATCATTAACTCTCGTGCATCATCCTATCCAAAGCATTGGAAAGCATACTTGTATTGTCCACGAGTGCCACCACAAGTTTTTCTCGCCCTGCAAGTCATATGAATGTGCTCATAGGCTACTCATCCAACCAATGTCTTGTTGCTCAAAGTGAACAACATCCATCAACCCATCTATAAAAGGTCTCCCTGTAGCACAAACAATCGATCGTGCTCAGCATATTCCTGCTTGACACTCCTCCATGATGCTCATAAGTGGGCACCTAGTAAGTGCACTTGCATAATCTCTCCACATAATTTCCCTCCATGCCCTCATGTCAATGTACGTGACTTTTGGTTGCCCGTGTGTCCATAAAGAGTAGACTCATCTCAAATCTAGTCACCATCATGTGTATAGTGTACAGGTTAAGTGCCCTCGGTCACTTCTACCATCATCATCACGGGTACTTCCTCCAAGGCTTCTCCCCCACTAAAGCTGCACCAAGAGTTCCTTCTTGGTTGTATGCCATGAAGAAGTCTACCCAAACAATGTGCCCTACCACCAAGGCAGTCCATGATTCATGCTGGGCACCTAGCCAATTTCCATGTGGCTAAGCATGACCCATATCTATCACAAATATCATCAAGTTTTGCCCTTTTCATGGGAATTTGAACCTACTAGAGCAAGGTCACAAATTTCCCTATCAAGGTCTACAACAAGAAATGCTCCTTTCTTCTCCAACGTACAAGGTTCCATCATAGTCATCTGAGGAAAGGTCCTCCATGGTATTGGAAAAGAAGTCATCTTCTTTCCCATCCCTGCATACGGTCCATCTCCCAGATGCTCAATTGAAACACCAGTCATATCTTCATGAAGACTCTCTAAGCAAGTGTCCTCCTTCCTCATCAATTTCTGCAATGCTTCCGATCCTTGTACCACCTGCTCATAAAGTTCCTCCTCGATCATTGTCACCTCTGCAACATTTCCATGTGGTTCATCCCCCAATGCCTGCAATGTTCTTGGTCCAGGTTCAACTTGTTCCACGAGTTCTTCCTCGATCATATCCACATCCTCAACATCCTCCCTGGAATCATCCATCACCAATGCTTGCAATGTGCTTGGCCCTGGTCCAAGCTGTTCATCAAGTTCGTCCTCGAATTCTACCACATCTGCAATATCCTTGTGAGAATCATCCACCATCAATACTTGTAATGTGCTTGGTCCTCATCCAAATTGTTCATCAAGTTCTTCCTTGACTTCAATCCCATCTACAACATCCTTTCATTTAGCCATAGTGGGCTTCATGCCACCATGCTTCATATTTCCAAGGTCTCTAAGTTTGAGAAGCTTATCAAGTAAATTCCTTCGCTCTTCTTCCACCTTGTCCATTTTTAATCAAAGAATTCTCACTTTCTTCATAAGTCAAAACATTTCGTCTTTTCTCATGCCAGAAGTCCTCCTCTTGCACAATGTATCAATGGTCCGACTTGCCTCAACAAACTCCTTTTCCACTTCCTTCGACTTCTCTTTAATTTCTTTGAAGTTCATTTCCAATGAAACAAAATCATCCATCAAACTTCAATACCACCTGCAACACTGCAACTGTATCCCTGCTCAATAATAAAAAAGCCACGAAAATGTAGCTATGATACCAACTTCCATGCCCCTATACCTCTGGTAGTCTCCCAACCACTCTATAGACGGGTGCGAAACTACCTTATTTTTCTCTTTTCAAATACTCAATAAGTAGACTACGCCTAACTCAAAAATTGTTTAATTAATCTTCCAAAGTGTTCTTGTGCAGAAATAAAAAAACAATAAACATCAATATCAAACCACGTGAATGCCCATACATTCATGGGAGGGGAAAATCTCGTTAATAAGTCTGCCCGGTATTATGCTTCAACAAATATGTACAATCTGCAATAATTATGCAACCAAGCCTCCATAAACCATTTTATGCTTCTTTCCAAATGTGCTTGTACCGTAGTCTAGCCTTAACAACTTCCCAACAGTGCAAACAATCCAAAGGAACCCCAAAATTCCCTTTCATAACATGTCTCTGAAGTCTGTGCGAATTCGGGTTCGAGTGTGTCACCCGGGTCATAGACGCCCTTGGCACCCTGAATGCATTTCTGCACGCGGGTCACCGGGGTCATGTTCTGCACGCGTTTCCTGAATGCTTTCGGGTCGCGTTCAACCCGACCCGACCCTGCTGAACGAACTCTACACCTTCAAACACTGTTCCGCGCGTCCTGAATGTGGGTGCGTTGCACGAACTCGACTCGACCTGAACGTGCCCACCCTGAACACTGTTCTGCACACGTCCTACAGAAGGAACCCAATTCGACCATGCACCAAACATTGCACAGCACGTGCCCTCCAAAAGGAATCCGACTCGACCCAGACTTCATTTCCCTGCTGTGGCTTCGCCCTCCACCCTCGACCTTCACTCTATTTCACGCATTAGCTTGCCAACGGTGGAATCAACAAGATGTTTGTTACAGGTCAAAATACCTCCTGATCAGCTCAGAGGGGAAGACAAATATGGAAGAAGTACAAAGACCTAAATTAAACCTATTTCTGCCAGGGTAACGCATATATAAAACAGAACAAGGGCGTTATAACGCAGGCAAGAAATATATTGGCCGCGTTAGTAGCTAGAGCAACGCTCTGTTTACACTTGATGGTCGTGTTACCCGTGTTTTAAGTTTGAATTGGGAAAAGAGCGCGGAGAAATATTTGAATCTCCGACTTTCCCTCACGAAGGAGTCAGTGCACAAAGGAAACTGCAGAAGCACCAGTTCATTATTGGTCATTTCCATAGAAGACTGAACTCCAAGAGAGGCAAAAGCATGGAGATCAAGGAAACATCTAAGCATTTTCCATTCCAAACTAGTGGAAAGAGAAGGGCAACAATGGCTCTCTCCCTCTCTTATAAGAAGGAGCTGAAGGCTCTTAATTGAAAGTCGAAGGATTGCTCAAAAGTTCTTGCATACTTGTGGAATAGAGAATAGTGTGACATTGTGAAGGCCAAGAGTCAAAAAGGTTCCTAGAGAGCTTGTTGGCTTGGACTTCTTCACTTGATAGAGAAGAGGGATTGGGAGACTGAGGAGGGCTTGGTACAACGGATGGTTGTAATCCTCCTTCTTTCAAAATCAATAGAACTATGTCCGTTTTGTCCATTCGATGCTCAATGTTATATTGTTATTTCAATATTTGTTTAGTATGATATGAATGGCTCAGATGTGTATAATCTAGATTTTTATTGTTGATTTAATTGATAGAATACTTGTTATATCAGAAATTACGCGGGTGCTTTGACTAATTGCAGGATTTAGATTTGGAGCCGGTGAAGAAGGACTCTTGCTTTGCTGCGTAGCGCTCTCCAAAGGATTATAAAAGTTGTCAAAGTGGTAATTCTCTATTGTATTCCTTCAAGTTATTTCAAGCTAATATGAACATGCTCATACCATCTTTGTGAATAGCATAGCTAATCTGACTGTCTGCCTCGGGCACCGGAAAGCCCTGAGAGGGATATACGAAAACCAACCACCCAAGCAGTTTACCCTATAGTAGAATTGGCGACTCCGCTGGGGAGTGTCCCCTTAGTTTCCAGACTATTTTTTCCCTTTCATTTCTTCTCTCCTCTGTTCAGTATCCTTCCAACCATTTTTTGATGCCCAGTAGACATACCAAACGCTTGCAGAGTTCAATCCTGTGCCTGTCTGGCCAACTGAAGAGCTTTTCTCTGGTTAACGTGACCTATGCAGTATATCCAGTGCATTATAACGCAGTCTAGGCTTAAATATAGTGCGTTATAACGCTGTATTTTCTCACAGACAGAGCGTTACCCAGCCAAAAACCCTGTTGTTCACTTCTGTGACTGTGTTTTAGCTGTGGAGTTTTTTGGCCACCAGTACCTTTCACAGACCGAATCCCTGTACTTGTCTGCTAAACTGGCATTGATTATTTGTTTCTCTTATTTAGTTAGTGTGCAAAGCATTTAATTTTTTAAAGAGAATTTTTTTTTTTTTTTCTGCATTTAAGCTGAGTTTATTCTGAAAGTTTGGTTCACAGACTGTTAAAAGAGGTAGATAGAAAGCTGAATCTTAAAAGTTGAGCTGTGTTATTTACATGTTGGTGCATGGATGATTGAAAAAGAAACCTCTCCTTGTAGAAACATTGTTCATTGAAGTTAATATTTAGAGCATGTTTTGCATGGTTTATTGAGTCAAGAGTCTCACTATACTTCATACGTCCATTTCCCCTCCGCCGGACTAATAAAAAAGTACACTAAAAACAAAGAGATAATAAAATCAATCTAATAACTCTTTTTGAGCTCACACAAACAGTAGTTTAGGCTAGGATCTTGGGTTAGGAAAGTGAGAAAACTACCCAAGATCTCAAAACTTGAAAACTAGAGTCATTAACGAGTGAAATCCTGCTGCACTCACATTATTGGGACCGTTCCTTTACCGGAGCTCAGTGTGAGACAAAACTTGGGTGCACTAGAAGGTAGCCCACCTTCAACTGCATCCTGTGGGTGTGTTATATATTGGGGTTCCCTTCGGGGATGTCGAAACTAGATCGAGGATCTAGGTATTCTGCCCATATAGCACACTGTCCTTGACCGTGGACCCCCCTGATAGTGTCTGTGATTTGAGGTATCCTTAGTGGCTATACTTTTAGGGACTTACACAAGGGGACTAGGACGGGCTGTCTTGGTACCTGAAACAGACGGACCTACTCTGTCTTCAGTCTTTAGGAGGGTACTCATCTTCATGAGAGTGCTTACACCTATCGTCTAGGGTTCGGGCGAAGCTCTAGAGTAACCGTAACTGTACTTTCGACCAACCCTCTCTGTATGCTATTGTGAGACTAGATTTCATCACCAGTGAACGGTAGTACTCAGACAGGGCACCCTATACTGGCTGCTTGTTGATTGATTTTAGAGAGTCTTTTTTCTTTTTAGTAAGTGTGTGGTTACTGTCACTTGAGACTTCATAATATATCACATTTTAAATAAAATTTGTTAAAATTAAACCGGTCACCGTGGCATCCCCTGACCCACGCCGTCAGTCTAGACGACAACAAGGTCTACCTCCTCTCACCTTAGAGGAAAGATTGAACCTTGGTGAACCCGGGCCTTCTACGGAAGAGCAGTCTCCTTTGACTAATCTGGATTATCACATAGACCCTTATCAGCCGGAACTCTCGGAGGACCCTTTCACTGAAGGCGTTGTACCTAATTACAATCCTCCGCTCACTGATCCGTTAGGACCGGTGATAATCCAGATTCCACCGCGCCAAGATATGTCTGCGGCAACACCAACATCTATTTCTCCACCGGTATCCACAGGGTCGATACCAATGGCAACCATTCCTGGTTCGCCATCATCCTCCCCGCCGGTGGTCAGTTCTATGTCATTACTGGGTAACCCTAGTAGTCAACATATGCCTACCCCCAACCCTATGGTCAACACAACTGTCAGTAGTTTACCGAACCCTTCGGCATCTACTCCTACCGTGACCATGTTGGGGACCACGGTAGCTCCTCCCACGAGCACGACTACTTCGGTGCCCTTTAGCAACCCTTTCGGTTGGAACCCTCTGTTGAGTTCAAACCCCCTGGCCACTATGCCAGGGGGCAGTGTTGTCAGTACACAGGTAGCAGGGAATATTTCTCTTCCTATGCAATCCTTAGGACAAATGGGACAACCCATTTTAAATACTATCCCCTTAAGTGGTTCAAACATAGGTGTAGGATCTATACCGTTGCCAAATTATGCAAATACTAGTATGCCTCCGGGAAACTCTATTGCATCCATTTGGACTAACCAACCCCAACCTCCATCTGGAGTGGGAGGGCACTTTTACGCTGGGGGCAACCAACCATTTGCTCCTCAATACACTATGCCCTATGGACAGCAACCGTATGTTCCTACTCCTCCACCTATGGGAGGTTTTTATCAAAGTCCCACTTACCCTTCTGGTAACACATGGATGGGGGGACCCTATGGTCCAAGTAGTCAGCCTATACTGCCTTGGTTAGACTCGGGGGCAAATCCACAATTGCCTTTCTTGGCAGCTTTGGACATACCCGACATCCATAAGCTGACAAACGACCCCATCAATCACAACTCGCTTTGGCCTCCTATACCGCATAAGATTCCTTCAGATATCCCGAAGTTCGACGGGAAGCATGGAGATGACCCGGCCGCACACATCACTACCTTCCATTTTTGGTCCATATCCAATTCCATGGTAGATGATAGTGTCCGCCTTCGATTGTTTTCCCGCACCCTTACAGGCAATGCCGCCAAGTGGTACATTGAATTACCACGCGCCACCATCAATACGTTTGGCGCTTTAGCGACGGAGTTCTTAAAGAACTTTCAACTACCAATTAGAGTGGAAACCGGCACAAAATTGTTAACATCACTGCACCAAGACACCGCCACCCACATCTCCGACCATATTCATGAATGGCGACATAGGAGGAGGCTTTTCAAAGCACCAATACCGGACCACCTCTTGGCAAATTGGTTTTGCAAGTCTCTTTTACCCCATGTCTCTAAAGACATTGGCCTTTCTGGTGCAGTGACAGAAGATCAATGTATTCATCGTGCCTAGCACCTGGATTTGATCTATTCACAATCTGGCACGCTTTACGATCTGCTCCCCCATGCCCCTGGTAACCCGAACCCTCCGGCTACTCAGAAAACCGGAGCGCATGCCGATGGTCTCGTTGGCGCGATCTCTGGTGTAGCCACCAATCAGTCTCAGGGGCAAACCTCCCAGCCATCCTCGGCTGCCACCGCCCCCCATCAAATGACTCCTCTCCCTTCCGCTGAGGTAAATTCGGTGCAAACCTCATAAAAACCCAACGGGAAAAATAGGAAGAATAAGAAGAAAACATCTTCTTCGGAAGAGCAATCGAATAATCAGAATAACTCTAATTAGAAAAATGCTGCTAACGAAAAAGGAAAGGATAAACCCATGAGATTTCCTTGTAAAATCTGTGCGGAGGACCACTTGACATACAAATGTCCTCGGTTGCAGGAATGCACTGATTTTATTGCTAACAAGGATTCTGGGAGAACACCTGCCGTTCTTCACAATCCTTTCCCCAATCAACAACAGCAACATCAACATATGGTTGACAACCCGCCACAACCCCATCAACGGGGCAATGGTGGTTCGAATCCTTCCGGCGAAGGACCATCTGCCATTTATGGCATCGAGAGTATTGACCTTCAAACTCGCGCCAAGCTTTATGGAGCCCCTACCATAGATGCTCAAGAACCTGGAACTAGTTCCAATCCACCGCCGCCTAACGATTTGCATATCGAAAGGCCTACTGCTGAACCTGTAATTCGTCCCCCAAAAGGGACACTTCGACGCACGACTCATAATCCCTCTGCACGTGCAGCCCAAAACTACAATATTGTAGAAGATTTGGCGTAGGCACCGTCAGCCATGTCTGCACTTGAAGTATTACAAACCTGTCCAGCACAAAGGAAAGCCTTGCTTTCGGCCATTGGCGGAATAGATCCCCAGGATTCCATGCTAGCAGTCTTTGATATGGAAAAGGCTAAACCTCGCCTCTCGCATCAACTCACATTCCAGGTGCAGGTTGTGTCGAAAGGTAGACCCATCCATCGCACTGTCATAGACGAAGGTGCTTCGACCTGCGTTATGTCACAAGCTTGCTGGCTGAATTTAGGTTCTCCTACTCTAACCCCGCCATCGAATTCCCTGAAAGCTTTCGATGGCCACACGTTCCTACCCAAAGGATACCTTGCTAGCTTTCTCGTCACTCTTGGTGGGAAAACGGTAAACGTGGACGTTGAAGTCGTAGAACGTCATCTCGACTATAATCTATTGCTCGGTCGCAGTTGGTCTTATGCTATGACCGCCATCGTGTCTTCGGTCTTCCGACTCATCCTATTTCCATTGGATGGGAAAATAGTCACGGTCGATCAGCTATCCTTTTGCACCCCTGATTATTCCACTTTACCAAGTAGCTCTGTACCCTTAATAGGAGGTGTCCCTGACTCTTACGTCAGTATCGGTACCGGTCTTCTGAAGGCATCTTCCCTACTGGGTTGTTTTCCTCTACCACCGCCTCAGATCCTAAACACGGTTGCAATGATATCCACCTCTTCGGATGGCTCTATCGACCCATGGATCATTCCAGCACCTTCAAAAATTGATTCCTATGGAGATCAGATGCCGCTTTCGCCGGTTGAGTTGGCTTACCAAGCCATCCAAGCCGCATCTGAACCCTCCACTGATATGGTTTCGACCACAGGTACAACTCTCTCTCCCATAACAGTTCTCTCTAAGGATCTCCTCAATGAAGTCTGGCCTACAGACGAAGCTATTCGAGAGATCATGTCATTAGAAGAACGACCTTGGGGAGAGTTCCACCATCGCGCTTCGATAATTGATTCGGAGGCGATAAAAACTGAAATCCCGTCATTTGACCAACCTGAGATCGTTCCCTCCTCTTATACGACTGTCCACACTATCGATTCCGAAGGGAACATGGGTAATCTTTCCAAGACTCTACTCATCGATATCTCTATCAAAATGGGTATCGTGGAAAATATTCAGATTGGAGCCGACTGCAATCCTAAGGAAATTGCGTCCTTCACATCTCTTTTTAAAGAATTCCGCGATGTCTTTGCTTGGTCTTATGATGAAATGCCCGGCATATATCCTTCTATTGTCGAGCACGAAATCAAGACTTATGACAATGCTAAACCTATCCGGCAACGGCTCAGACCTGTCCACCCGCGCAAAGCAGCCGCCATTAAGGTCGAAGTAGAAAAACTTTTAAACGCTGGCTTCATTTACCCCGTTCCCTTAACTCAATGGGTTTCCAATCCGGTTCCCGTTGATAAAAAACAAGGCACTATTCGAGTTTGCGTCGATTATCGCGATCTGAACGCCGCTTGTCCAAAAGACAACTATCCTATGCCGTTCATTGATCAAATTCTCGATGATTGTGCCGGATGCGAATATTTTTCCTTCATGGATGGATTCTCAGGATACAACCAGATTGCCATAAAAAAAGACGACCAGCATAAAACTGCTTTCATCTGTTCTTGGGGCATATTTGCGTATAAAAAGCTCCCATTCGGCCTGAAGAATGCTGGAGAAAATTTTCAACGGGCTATGTACTATGCTTTTCATTACATTCGACATATTGTACAAGCATACTTGGATGACCTCCCGGCTCATTCCAAGAAGCGACGAGACCACCTAGCTCATTTAAGAGAAATTTTTGCTAGGTACAGGTTCTACAATATACGCTTGAATCCTCATAAATGTGTATTCATGGTCGAGTCCAGACGATTGTTAGGGTTCATTGTTTCCAAGCACGGGATTAGGGTTGATCCCGATAAGGTAAAAGCAATTATTGAATTGTCGGCACCACAATCCATCCTTCAAATCCAAAGCTTGCAGGGGAAGGCAAAATTTTTGCGTCGTTTCATCATTAACTATGCCGAGATGACGAAAGGATTCATGCGATTATTGAAGAAAGGAACACTATACTTGTGGGATGACCAAGCTCAATGGTCATTTGATGCTTTGAAACAGGCACTTGTTTCAGCCCCACTCCTTAGTGCCCCCGATTATTCACGCGACTTTCTCCTTTATCGGGCAGCATCACCATCCTCACTTGGAATGGTTTTGGTTCAAGTACACGATGACGGCAGCGAACATGTGATTTAATATTTATCTAAAGGTCTCATTGGACCTGAATTACGTTATTCACATGAGGAGAAACTCTCTCTGGCGGTAGTTTTCGCCGTCACCCGACTCCGACATTATATATCACTGCGACAGACTACGGTGATTGCTTTGGAGAATCCCATGCGACATATCTTGTCTAGACAAATTATTGGAGGGAAATATTCCAAATGGATCGTCATCCTCCAACAATTTGATTTGGTGTTCACGGCTGCCAAAGCAAAGAAATCCCTGGTCTTCGCCGAATTACTATCGGACCTTCCCAGAATCGACCCGGCAGAAGTAGCTCATGATCCATTCCCTGATGAATCTATCTACTTGGTCGACTCTTCGGACCCCTGGTATGGAGACATCTTAGTCTACCTACAAACTCAACGCTTCCGCCCAGCTCTCACGTCTGATGACCGTCGTCGTATCCACCACCAAGCAAGGAACTACCTCGTGCTAAACGATACACTATATCGTCGTGGTGTTGATACTATCCTCCGACGTTGTCTCACTATCGATGAGGCAGAACAGGTTTTGAATGACTGCCATGCGGAGGCATGTGGTGGTCATCTTTTGGGCATAGCTACTGCCCAAAAAATCTTGCGCGCCGGTTACTGGTGGCCCACTTTGTTTAAAGATTGCATTGCAGCAATCCAAAAATGCCATCCATGTCAAATTTTCACAAAGAAAATGCGCGCACATCCTGCCCCCCTTCACCCGGTTATCTCCGTCGGTCCTTTCGCTAAATGGGGAATTGACTTCGTCACCTGCAATCCCGCTTCGGAAAACGGACACAACTACATCGTGGTTGCAGTCGATTATTTTACGAAATGGGCTGAAGCCCTTCCCACTTTTAAGGTCGATGGCGAAACCGCCGCTCTCTTCCTGTTTAATCAGGTTATCTGTCGGTTCGGCGTACCCCTATCGATTGTCACAGATCATGGATCTCATTTTCAAAATCATATGATGACCGAATTAACATCCATGCTAGGTTTCCGACAAGATCAATCTTCATCTTATTATCCTCAAGCTAATGGTCAAGTAGAAACCGTAAATGGCGTTCTCAAAACCATGATTCGTCGATTGGTCGGAAACCATAAAACCACATGGCATCGAAAGTTATATTCTGCGTTATGGGCATACCGAACGTCAGTAAAAACTGCCACAGGCTTCACACCTTTCCAACTTGCTTTCGGCCTGGAGGCAGTACTTCCGATTGAGTGCGAAATTCCATCGCTTAAACTAGCCGTTGAACTCCTGCCTGGCACCACCGCCACCGAAGAGCGCTTGCTCTCGCTCGATCACTTGGACGAAACTCGTCGAGATGCTACACTAGCACTCGAAGCTCACCAGCGCCGAGTTAAAGCTCAATACGACAAATCTGTCAAGCCTCGTTCTTTCCAAGAAGGCGATCTTGTTCTACTTTATGATCAAAAACACGACCTCTTGGGGGCAGGAACGCTCCAACCATTGTGGCTCGGTCCTTACATCGTTACTAAATCCCTCTCAAAAGGCGCTTACAAACTACAGGACTGTAATGGTATTCCACTCGAGGAGCCCTGCAACGGGCTCTATCTGAAGAAGTATTTTGCCTAGTTTCACACTAGGCATATGCTTTGTAATTTTATGTATATAAGTTTTGCCTATTTTTATTTTTGATGCTTATGGATTATTTGTTTGGTTTGAAGTGTTTTTCTCATGTAATCTTTTTTCACACAGATGTCATCACACTCGTTATCATACGTCGGGTATGCAGACGGTGCTAGTCGTCACACTAGACACATTGCTTCAGCTGCTTGGGTTCTCTATACGCCTGAGTCGGACCTTCTTGGTTCCGAGGGGATCTTCCTGGGTAACGCCACCAACAATGTGGCCGAGTACATGTCAGTGATCCAACTCCTCACGGAAGCGGCATCTCGTGACATCTCCAATTTAGTGGTCAGGTTAGATTCCCAACTCATCATTATGCAGCTAAACAATCATTACCACGTCCGCCACCCTGTATTGTTGCGTTATTTTTTACGAGTGTGACTTTTAGAACGTCAATTTCAAACAATCACATTTGAGCACGTTCCTAGAGAATTTAATGCATTAGCTGATTCTTTGGCAAATTATGTGTTAGATTGGAATTTGTCACATTTATTGTAAAAGATTTACTCATGAGTACATATATTTTTATCACATCAAAAAATGCATAAAAATTTAAAAACACAAAATCACCAAAATATATATATATATATATATATATATATATATGTAGATATATGTCCTGTCCAGTAGATAGAAAACATCAAAAAGAAAAATCTCCCAAAACTCGGGGTGTTTTACAAAATTTGGCTCACTAAGCCATGCTCTGACACTAATACATCTACTCCAAACAGCTAAGCCTGATGCTCATAATAGCATACAACTGCTCTAGCCATCCTCCTTAGAGGAACCAGATATCTCTCTGGCACACCCACAGTATGCCGCTGCAGACGAACTGGAACCTCCCGCATAGGAAGCGGTGGTATACCCATACTCAGACCCTCCAGGTTCCTAGAGAGTTCATGTAAAATCTGGGTATCATCGCCGTCGCCGGCTTCCGCCTCCTCTACAGGTGCGCCAGCCGCGGGTAGCTGCAATCCTCGCCGTGCATAGCGAGGGGCCCCAGCTAGACGGACGGGTGCCACATCTGTGTCAAGCAAGCAAAATTTTCATGTCAAAATTTCATTTTCACCCCTTTTCAACAAAAACAAAAAAAAAAAAAAAAAAATTTACATAAACATTCAAAAGCTAAAAACAAAAACTTCTTTGAAAACAACTGATCATTTTTTCTTACCATCGGGCCCCCACTGGGTGCCAGGGGGCAGGACTAGCTCGGGATTTCCTGTGAAGTTCATCCCTGCATAGGGATAATCCTCAATCATGATGATCTGAGAATCCATCCAATCAAAAAATCCCTCATCGAAACAGTGACAGACAGGACCCTCTCCAGTCCGTGGAAGCAAAGTGGCCCACCGAGCCTGCCTCGGCTCGCGTGGACCCAATGGCGTTGTTGGGATCCTGGGCCTCATCAGTGGTATCTGCTCCAGTATGGAAGAAATAATCAGTGTTCCGTACCCAAATTCTCTTTGAGTATGGGTCTTGCATGCAGTAAGCTCTGCTCGGACCCGACGGACTACACCGTCACA
The DNA here is from genome assembly GCA_034641835.2 of Pinus albicaulis. Taxonomy (NCBI): domain Eukaryota; kingdom Viridiplantae; phylum Streptophyta; class Pinopsida; order Pinales; family Pinaceae; genus Pinus; species Pinus albicaulis. The sequence continues at coordinate 302,918,683 of CM076582.1, read as the reverse complement.
CCAGTCGAAAACCTGAGGCTGCATACAATCCAAGGCTAGGAGCATCTGGGCCTTTGTAGCCACATGCTGACTCTTGGCGCCTACCAAGAGAACAATCATCCATAGAATAGACCGCAAGGGTCTCAAAGTCACCTGTGCAATAGGTATCCGGTTACTCACAGCCTGGGTGCCACGTATGCAGTGCGCATGGATCAAATCAGTAGTAGAACGAGGGTCAGCTCTGGACCCCGTCAAGTTGGGCCTCGCCCCACGACATGACAAGCCGGTCAAAAAGTAAACATCATCTTTTTCGATGGCGAGCTCATTGCCACCAATCCGAAAGACATGATGCCTCTCGTCCCACTGCTGGATCAGCCACCTCAGGAGGTCCTCTTGACCCCTCATCAGTTCTAAACGGGCATACTTAAGCAATCCGCACCTCCGGAGAGCCATTAAACTTGCCGCATCCGTCATCATCTCTCGTTCTTCCCGCTCATGCTCTCTCTCTCGCCAGATACTCATGATTAACAGCTGAACACCTGCAAATGAAACATTTCCAACCGATTAAAATTTGCCTGGACCACTTCAAAAACAAAAAAATTGAGTTGCTAGAAAGCATGTTGCACCTAACGCGGTCACTAATACAAAACAGAGCATTCTAACGCTTACATCCCTCACGGGTTATGCACTTAACGTGCCTGCTATACTCCTGGCCCGCGTTAGGTGCAAATATTTTTCTAGGGCCTCAAAATTTCCTACTTTTGAACTAGTAAAAACTAAAAAATTGGAAATTAAATGATAACAGGAGGTTCTAGCTCTTACCTGGATCTCGCGGAATAGAAAACTGTTGCCCGGATCGACCGTAATCACCAGCTGAAGTTTTCACTCCTTTTCCACTCCAGAGCTTCTTCACAGCACTTGAAACAGTGAAAATGAATGTCTTCTGACCTTCTTATAGCTAATTTTGGGGCATGACTCTCTTAAGTCAGTCGGCAAAGTCGTGATTCCTCGCTGTACACATGTCGCAACTCTTGAGATTTGGTACTGATGATGCTAATAAGGGATCAAGATTTATGAGCAGACACACTCATGTTTTATCGAGCGTTCTTTTTATGGTATTTTTCTTGCTCGTTAATCCGAAAAACCTCGAGTTCTCTTCTTCGGACTCATTAAACTTACACGAAGTTGGCATCGAGCGTTCTTTTTATGGTATTTTTCTTGCTCGTTAATCCGAAAAACCTCAAGTTCTCTTCTTCGGACTCGTTAAACTTACACGAAGTTGGCATCGAGCGTTCTTTTTTTGGGTCTTTTCTTGCTCGTTAATCCGAAAAACCTAGAGTTTTCTTCTTCAGGCTCGTAAAAACTATGGAGAAGTACTGAGCATTCTTTTTAGGAATCTTTTTCTCGCTCATAAAACCAAAAAAATCCCGAGTCACCTTTGTCAGGCTCGTTAAACTATTGAGACAAAGAAAAAGGAGCCATTCTTTTCCTCTTTTTCAACGCTCTTTAAACAGAAAAAGTGTATCGAGTTTTCTCCGTGTGACTCGTTAAAATTTCACGGAGGTATCGAGTTTTCCCCGCGTGACTCGTTAAAATTTCACGGAGGTACCGAGTTTTCTTTGGTGGACTCGTTAAAATTTCACAAAGAAGATTGAGTTTACTTCGTCTCCTCGTACTCATAACAAAATGAGGTAGACGTCCATTGAACATAGATTTCTCACTTTTCCGGTTTCGATGGACTAACTTACGGAAAATGAACTGTTTCGGGCTTACTATTACCCCTTTTCCGTGCCCGGTTATCAAGACATGACAAAGGTACCCCAATGGAGCCGTCTTTTATGACATTTTTCAGACTCCCTAAACATGAAAAATTCACCGAGTTTTCTCATCTGGACTCGTTAAACCTAATCAGATGGGGCACAGAGTTGTCTTTCCTGACATTTTTCAGACTTTCTAAACATCAAAAATTCACCGAGTTTACTCGTCTGGACTCGTTAAACTTAATCAGACGGGGAAAAATTTGGACAAGATGGATATTACCTCTGTTACATTTTCAAAAAGGTCGATTTGGCAGCAAAATTCTTGAACATGGCACTTCCCAGAAAACTCTTCCACAGTTAGCCGAACCCTACCATATATGAGTATTAGCCTTCATTTCCCAGTGTCCCTGCACCGGTAAAATCCTAACACACTCTTTGGTGTTCAAAAACGCTTCAGCTGCCTAGTACCCTGCTAGAGTGCCTTCTATTGTTCAAGCAGATCTCGCTATCTACTGCTCCTGTTATCAACCAAACCATTCATTATGCCAGAAATTATTTGTCGTCTGACGTTCCCATTCACTCTTCCTTATCTCAAATTATAAACAAAATCAGTTGGTTTCCGTTTCGTGTTGACTGATGTAGGACGCCTCAGTGCCTACCTCTCAACAGATCACTTCCTATCGACTTCAACACCTTATCTAGGAAGTTGATCCAGAAACACATCAGTACCGAGATACTTGCAGACATCAGTGGCAGGTAGTCTTGTGTTTGATCAAGGGTCTTCATCATTGGCTCTTGGTCGAATGATTCTACGAGTGTTCGACTTCAACTTATTTTATTCACACTCGCTAGATTGTACTGGGCATCTTAGGGACCATCATCATTATCGGTGGCCACCTTCGCGTCTGTTAACAGTTTTCATTATTGACTGGTAATCAGACGATTTCTCACATGTTCAACGACAACTCCCTCATTCACATGTTGAGAAATATGCAGTTTAAGTGAATCGGCGGTCAAGACCTTGGGGCAACGACTACACCATTAAAGTTATGTTCCCTTCCCCAAGCTGCGATATTGTTTATGGAGACAGCTTCTTCAGCCTGATCCTGTTATGACAGACACTTCCACATTTTTCCTATTGGTGGATAGATTCTTCATATCTCTATTCTAGAGAAATCATGTTGTTTAAAGCTACTAAGCATGGGACATGCCCGACTCTTGGAAAATACTATATTTTCTGACATATGTTGTTGTTTTAGGTTTTCCTCAGTCTTTCAATCTCTCTCTCTCTAAAAATTATAAAGTATTTCGGCCATTGTCTTCGTCTCTGACCTCACACTTTAGGGGGCATCTGTTACAGGTCAAAATACCTCCTCATCAGCTCAGAGGGGAAGACAAATATGGAAGAAGTACAAAGACCTAAATTAAACCTATTTCTACCAAGGTAACGCATATATAAAACAGAACAAGGGCGTTATAACGCAGGCAAGAAATATATTGGCCACGTTAGTAGCTAGGGAAACGCTCTATTTACACTTGATGGTCACATTACCCGTGTTTTAAGTTTGAATTGGGAAAAGAGCGTGGAGAAAGATTTGAATCTCCGAATTTCCCTCACGAAGGAGTCAGTGCACAAAGGAAACTGCAGAAGCACCAGTTCATTATTGGTCATTGCCATAGAAGACTGAACTCCAAGAGAGGCAAAAGCATGGAGATCAAGGAAACATCTAAGCTTTTTCCATTCCAAACTAGTGGAAAGAGAAGGGCAACAATGGCCTCCTCCCTCTCCTATAAAAAGGAGCTGAAGGCTCTTAATTGAAGGTCGAAGGATTGCTCAAAGTTCTTGCATACTTGTGGAATAGAGAATAGTGTGACATTGTGAAGGCCAAGAATCAAAGAGGCTCCTTGAGAGTTTGTTGGCTTGGACTTCTTCACTTGGTAGAGAAGAGAGATTGGGAGGCTGAAGAGGGCTTGGTACAACCGATGGTTGTAATCCTCCTTCTTTCAAAATCAATAGAACTATGTTCGTTTTGTCCATTCGATGCTTAATGTTATATTGTTGTTTCAATATTTGTTTAGTATGATATGAATGGCTCAGATGTGTATAATATAGATGTTTATTGTTGATTTAATTGATAGAATACTTGTTATATCAGAAATTACGCAGGTGCTTTGACTGATTGCAGGATTCAGATTTGGAGCCGGTGAAGAAGGACTCTTGCTTTGCTGCGTAGCGCTCTCCAAAGGATTCTAAAAGTTGTCAAAGAGGTAATTCTCTATTGTATTCCTTCAAGTTATTTCAAGATAATATGAACATGCTCATACCATCTTTGTGAACAGCATAGCTAATCTGACTGTCTGCCTCGGGCACCGGAAAGCCCTGAGAGGGATATACGAAAACCAACCACCCAAGCAGTTTACCCTATAGAAATGTTGATGTCCTTCTTGCTTTCCTTTATCATCCATCGCATGTCTTACTTTTGTATGTGCCTTCACCCACACATTACTTCCATGGGTGGGGCTTGACCCATATAAGGCCGACCCACTAAACACCCATAAAGCCTTGGTTACAACATGAAATTTCCTCCTTAACGTCGGCTTGCCACCACAGCCGGCCTATAAGCATCCAAGCCAACGCACAACCATTTTTGGACGCGTTTATGCACGTTTCTTCTAAACTTCGCACGGTCACCACGATAACGTCGCATAATAGCTGAATGATGTTTTCATCCATCGGCGCACTCGTCTGACCTTTTGTCGCTTCGTCGCTTCGTCGCATGTCCACCAAACGCTTCCAACACCCTCCGTCTTCGTCCTTGGCTCATGGGTCTTACAAGGGTGGTTTCTGTCTCAGCGAACGTATAATTGGGTTGCATCCATTGAGCAGGGACATGGAAACCTTAGATTTTGCACAGTTGGGCGACTGTCGTCACGGCGGGGCGAGGAAACCTGTCACGCCCCTAGACCTTCGGTGATCTTTCAACCATGCTATAGACGGGGTGCGACACTACTCTACTTCTCCTTTTCGTAATACTCAAGTATGTAGACTACGCCTTTGGCAACACTTTTTAAATTAGTTAATAAAATTTTCTTTCAATGTGTGGAAAACATAAACATCATCATCATATCCACAGTGTACGCCCATACATACAAGGGAGGGGCAACTCCCAGTTAATAATGGGTCTACCCGATAATATGTTTCATAAATATGAAATATAGTATAAGTTCCAATCCAGCAAAAGACCCCCTTTGCTCTTTGGCAAGGCAAGTCACTTTTTGTCCAAGCTTACAATGCTTGACAACAACAATCGTTTACAACATTAGAATTCACCTCTGGAATATCCTGCATAAAACTGCCCAAGTGTTTCCGGGTCACTTGGGACGGTACTGGAAATGATTTCAGACCTCCCTGCGAGCTCTCCATGTGTCTAATCTGGTCCCCAAATACGTGGTTAGCTACTGTTAGGCCTCTGTAATTTATTAGGAAGATTGGCAGAGTCCAATTACAGAAACAACATCGTTTCAACCAACTTTGGGATTCTAGGATCTAGCCCTCCTGAATCCGGAGAGGGATCTCTCCAATATGTACAAATATGGATATTGTCCTTGAAGTTTGAGGTAATGATATTAGGCTAGTTATGAAGTCCAAGGGTTTTGTTTTGTTTTGGATGGCTGAGCATGATTACTGTTTGAGGTGAAAAGTCTTGAATGCAAAGAGTTTCAAAGGTGAGAAGTTGCAAGAGGGAAGAACATCGATGGCTAAGAGATAGATATAACACTGGTTTTTAATCCATTGGGCTATGGAGTCATAACAGGGCTTTAATTGAACAACAACATCAAGAGTGATCCAAGGGGAAAGTCATCTATACCACAAGATTATTGAGATTAGAGTGATGGGATGGAAACAATAAAGTGTTGGAGGGGTGGAAACTGATAATAATTTCTCAGAGGATTTATATTCAGTCCAAACAAGAAAAGCCTCTTAAGTAACTATTTAAAACCAACCAAGGACAGGGCTAGCCATAAACTTCTTGGGCAAGTTCTATTAAAGCAGCTTAATTGACAAACAATCCAGTAATCCACATAATTACCTTCAGAAAGTATGAAAACACATAAGAGAAACAAAATGTAACTTAAGATCGGATAAAGTACTTTTAAACCTAGTCTTCTTTCAGTTAGCACCAAGGGAAATTTTCAGAATCTGCCTTTCGAGAAAAGGATCTAGGAATCAGGGCAAACCATATCTTCTATAGTCTAACTTTAATAGCAAATAATGGAAATCACATTCAAGAACAATGTTTATGTAAACAGAAGGACGAGGGAATGCCAACATTCCTAACTATTTAAACAACATTGAATCATTCTTAAATAAACAAACTTGAGGAAAACATTAAGATAAAGATTTCTCAGCCAGAGAAGGTTATTGATATACAGTAGATCCTAACCCTGTTTAAACTGTTCTTTATAGAGGAATATGAGCAATATGGCATACATAGAAGGAAAAAAATAACAAAGAGAGATGCACTTCACCAATGCCATAGACCAGGATCCCAAGAAACAACTTTTATATTGATGTCAAACCGGTTACAGTCTTCAAGTCCAATGTTTCAGTTCAGCAATCATCTTCACTATTCAGCCTAACTAATCTATCACAAGCAGAGCTCCAAGGGCCAGTGAACACTATTTAAAATCAGGAGTTTAGGCTCAAATGTATTTCAAAGCTCTGTAAGCAACTCAACCAACAATTTATCATCTTCTACAGAAGTATTTATAGAAGAATGAGGAGGTGAGATCTGATAAAAGATCTACTAAAGTAATTAATACAGATTCAAGAATTCTTGGCCCTTTGAGGGGCTCGATGAAGAAGTTTATAGGTGGTTCTCTGTATTAACTATTTTACATTAATTATCAGGTCTGCTGGAAAGAATTTGTTGACCTTTGAGGTTTGGCGTGAGGTTGAAATAACTCTGTAGATATTTCTCACAATAATTTCCTTGCAAAAGTAACTACTCGGCTACGTTGAGGCAAAACATCTTCCTTTGCAATAACTTCGGCCCTGGTTTGAATGGTTTGAGGCAACAAGTGGAGTTTAGTCGCTGGGAGGAATCAATTCGCCTCCTTTTTGTGGCGGTGGAGGGTTTGCTGTCACTAAAACATTTTAGGTATTCTGCAGACTGTGTTTTAGATTGGGGGATTAGGATTTTGATAACAAACTTAGCCGTAATCCCCATAAAATTGTCTTCAATTCTCTGTGTTGGCACCTTTCTGGTCTTCTACAGCTGATACTCTTTGACTGTGCCGGATTCTTGGTGCTTCGTTGTTACACAGGGCTGCGCAGGGTCATATGGCATCAATGCCTCATGAAACACTGATGAAAACGTGAATTTGACACCTGCGAAATGATTTCCTTTGATAAATCGAAGAAGGGAGGGTCGTCACCCTCATATTTTGAATTTCCTTTTGAATATAGCGGAAAACGTTAAACCCTGCAAAATACAAACGAAAGTTATGAAATCCTATGTTTATGGGTTAAATTGCATTGGAGGTTGTGCGGAGAAAGCAGGGTCGTTGGATCATGGAGCGAGGGTGTAGATCGACGGCGGAGATGCAGCGACGGGATGTAATGGGCAAAACCTTTGTAAATCACAAAATATATCATTTTCGACTTTACAAAGTAAAAAAGTGTTTTTATATGAAAGGCGGGGGTATTATATGGTGGGCCCGGCGGGATCGATCACAAATCACAAAAGGTGGAAAATGCGATGGTGGATTTATGCGACGGAGAGAAAATCCGATATCGCGATTTGCGATGAGCGCTGGGGAAAAATGCGATTGGAGCGGTCGCATCGCAAATATTTTCAATGCAATCAGATCGCATCGCAAATATTTGCGATGGGTCAAACTGTTTAAACAACGAAACATGCGATTTGCGATATGCGATGGATCGCATCGCAGAAACTTGCGATGAGCTTTTTTAGAGGAAAACTGAAAATTGCGATCTGCAATCTGCGATGGATGGAAACTATGATGGATCGCATCACAAATATTTGCGATGGCTCTTTGGAGGAAAAATAAAAATTGTGATCTGAGATCTTCGATGGATCGCAGCGCAAATATTTGTGATGCTCTTTGGAGGAAAACTAAAAATTGCGATCTGCGATCTACGATGGATCGCAGCGCAAATATTTGCGATGCATCAGTTTAAAAAATAACAATTTGGAAATTCTGCGATCTACGCTTTGCGATAAGTGCCAAAGGGTTAAAACTTGGTTCCAGGGTGCGGGTGTATGGAAGAAAAGGGGCTAAGAGCTTAAGCTCGAGGGGCTTAAGTTCTATACATAAAAACATGTATTTTCATGGTTTTTGAAAGGTTTTTTTGAAGGAAATGAAGCTTTCGGTAAGGTTAAAAAGTGGGTTTTTAACCTTATAAAAGGAATTTCAATGAAATGGAAAGGGAGAAACATGAAATTATGGGTTTTTCATTTGGAATGGAGAATAGAAAATGAGGTTAGTGAGGAAGAAAAGGAAGGGGACCAAGGGGTTTTGCAGTAGTATTTAACTTGGGATTTTTGAAGGATTTCAAAGGCTTTTAGGATGTAAACAGCAATAAGGGATCTGGACAGAGGCATGAGGCCTTAGAGAGACTTCAAGAGCCAACAATTTTTAGTGATAAAATTGTTCCTTGGAGGCTCCAAAAGATTTAGTCACCTTTTGGTATAACAAAATATTACAGGTGGCTAACAGTGGCTCCACTTGGGGATGGTACCTTCTTGAAGGCATCAAGAATTCAGACTTGATTTCTGGGAGGCTGATTAGTTGCCTCATCCATTGTTCTCTCTGGGATGCTGACCAGGTGCCTCATCTATTAGATTTCTCTTGCTCTGCTTCTGAAAAATAACATCATTCATGAAAGATAAATGGACTTCATCAATACAACTACCTACCCAATCTTACTGATCTAACATTTTTTCTTCATCAGAGTGCACTTGGATTGGAAAAATATTTTTACAACATTTTATTCTTTTGAAAGCATAAAAATTAATCTAATTCTACTCCTTATTTCTCCCTGAACTTAGATTAATCAGTTGAGCTCAGATCCTTCTCTACCTAATCTACTGTCTGTTGGGATTAAACTATCCAATAGAATTTCATTCTATAAATTCTACGACAGAAATTTAAAAACAGTCAAGTTAAGATTAAGTTTTTTAACTTGCTGTGATCTATGGCATAAAAACAAGATGCACATAGATTATTATTTGCAGAAAATTAAAAATCAAAATGGAAGGCTTAAGATCTGAAAGTTTCTCATCATGGCCTTCTCTTTTCTTCACAGCTCTGTTTTTGCTTTTGTTTGAGCTGTCTCTTCCTTGATATCTGATTCATATTTTGGGCAAATTAGAACCAGTTTTTCTCTTTTATGACTCAGAAAATAAAACAGTTTTGAGTCATCTCTCTTTGGAAACTTTGGTTCAGATTTTGAGTTTGTTTGAACCTTCATTTCTATCCTAATCTATCTACTGATAAGCCAAGATTGAACAGTTTGGCAAATCAAATTCACTATCCTATCAACAAAAAATTTAAAGCTAATGAGTCAATATTAGGCAGTTTGACTAACTAGAAGTGTGTTTTGAGAAGTGGCATTTGAGCTTGCACACTTTCAGATTTATTTCTCTTTTTGGCATGGGGCTTTGCCTTTCTTGTTTTGATTTCTGCCCTCTTTTCATTTTTCTTTTGTTTTTGTATTTTTGATCTTTCATAACTTTGAATGCAATGGTGGATGGACTATTCACAATGGAAAAGGTAAAAGGCTTTAAAACATAAAATGGATCAAGAGAAGTAATTCTTAAGCATCATGCCATTGACAGGACCCCCAAACAATTCTGTTCCATCCAGTTTTTGTAGGAAAAATGCATTATTACCATAAACTAAATGAATAGAGTAAGGGCCAAGCCATAAGTTATCAAATTTTCCATGTTTTCCCTTTTCTTCCCTTCTTGAGTCCCACTTTAAAACTTTGTCCCCAATATTGAAATTCCTGGCCTTTGTTCTTTGGTCAAAGAGCTTTTTTATGCTGTCTTGTCTCTACAATGCTTTGTTACACACTTCCTCTCTGGTTTGCTGAAGATGAATGATCTGATTTATTCTTCTGGTCATGTCATTATCTTCAGTCTGAAACTCTTGAATCAACTTCATCACTGGTACACCAAGGCTGTTTGGAAAAATTGCATCTGTACCATACACAAGCTGAAAGGGTGACATACCAATAGATTTCTTCAAAGTTAATCTGTCAGCCCAAAGTGCATGAATAAGCTTTGTGTGCCAAGAATTTTTTTTATCCTCCAATAGTTTCTTGATTATGTTCACTAAGATTTTGTTGGAAGATTCTGCAAGTCCATTACCTTGGGGGTAATAGGCTGTGGAATGCCCCAATACTATCTGATATTTGTGACAGAATTCAACCATTCTCTTAGATCCAAATGCTGCTGCATTATCAGTGATGATCTTGGTAGGACAGCCAAATCTGGATAGAATGTTAGTCTCCATGAATTTTATGATAACTGAATCATTGGCCTACCTACAAGGGATGGCTTCTATCCACTTAGTGAAATAGTCTGTGGCAGTGAGAATCCATCTATGCTGGGCAGAAGATGGTTGATGGATTTCTCCTATGAAGTCAAGACCCCACTGTTGAAAAGGAGCTTCAACAATGATTGGATGCAGAGGAAGGGGTAATAATTTTCTCTTGCCTTCGAACAATTGGCATTTATGGCAAGTAGTGGTCATCTTGTGTACATCATGAAAGAGAGTAGGCCAGTAAAAACCAGCCCTCAAGATCTTGTTGGCTGTTGACTTCCAGTACAAATGACCTCCACACTCTCCTTCATGGAACTCCCGTTTAACCTTCTCTGCATCAAACTTAGGAAAACATTTAAGCAATATACCACTTGCATTTTTCCAATACAGACATTTATCAATAATGCAATAATTTACAGCTTTCAATTTTAGGAACCTTGCCTTTGTTTTTGATAAACCAGGAGGTGTTGTTTCTCTACTACCAGGATGTTTAATTGTCTCCAGGGATGAAAGTGAAGACTTAGAGTCTAGCTGTATTATATCATCAAATGACCTAGTTCTGAATGGATTTACTAAGTCAACTTCTGATTGTTGTAGAGCCGAAAGATTTTCGGTGACTGAATTAGCTCTCAAGGGTGATCTGAAAACAGTTGATAATTTAACCTTAGGAGACTTCCAAAGGATACTTTCTGGGTCGTCAACTATCTTAGGTGGATTAGGGTCAGGATGGGCTCTAGTGTGAATCTTTCTAGAAGCCACTATGCTGTGTTTTTAGACCCGAATAAACAAGACAAGTTCAACCAGATATGACAATCTTTAAGAGGTTAACTAATCTGTTTACACAAATTTAATCCTACAGTCCTCTAACTAAGTTTTAAATGATGTTATGATGATAAGGGTTCTTCCCAGTGGAGTCTTAAGGTCTGTTAAGGATTTTGGAGTTGCCAAGTGGAAGTTTTTAGCTCGTTTGGAGGTAAAAGGTTTTATGGTCCACCACCATGTTTATTGAATACCAATCTGAAATTTTTTTAGGTTTTTCTGAGTTTTTTTTAGTAGTGTGGTTTTTAAGAATATACTAACTCTATTTCAAAACTTAGATAAGGTTATGAGAGAAAGACACTCTACTCTTAAGGCTAAGCTAGCTGATTTTTCAAGGTTATATGAAGCCTTATCAGAATCCTAGGGTTGACCTAGTTTGTCACTGATTCAAACAAGTTTCATCATGATTACCATTTCTTCGTAGTGCTTGAAAAGGCTGCTTCTTACTCACAAATTTTTATTGAATCAAGGGTTTTTTGAGGTCTCTAAAGTCTTATACAAACACTCAGGTCCCCAGTGGAGTCGCCAGAAATGTTAGGCCTCTGTAATTTATTAGCAAGATTGGCAGATTTCAATTACAGAAACAACATCATTTCAACCAACTTTGGGATTCTAGGATCTAGCCCTCCTGAATCCGGAGAGGGATCTCTCCAATATGTACAAAGATGGATATTGTCTTTGAAGTTTGAGGTAATGATATTAGGCTAGTTGTAAAGTCCAAGGGTTTTTTTTTGTTTTGGATGGTTGAGCATGATTACTGTTTGAGGCGAAAAGTCCTGAATGCAAAGAGTTTCAAAGGTGAGAAGTTGCAAGAGGGAAGAACAGCTATGGCTAATAGATAGATATAACGTTGGTTTTTAATCCATTGGGCTATGGAGTCATAACAGGGCTTTAATTGAACAACAACATCAAGAGTGATTCAAGGGGCAAGTCATCTATACCACAATATTATTGAGATTAGAGTGATGGGATGGAAACAATAAAGTGTTGGAGGGGTGGAAACTGATAATAATTTCTCAGAGGATTTATAGTCAGTCCAAACAAGAAAAGCCTCTTAAGTAACTGTTTAAAACCAACCAAGGACAGGGCTAACCATAAACTTCTTGGGAAAGTTCTATTAAAGCAGCTTAATTGACAAACAATCCAGTAATCCACATAATTACCTTCAGAAAGTATGAAAACACATAAGAGAAACAAAATGTAACTTAAGATCAGATAAAGTACTTTTAAACCTAGTCTTCTTTCAGTTAGCACCAAGGGAAATTTTCAGAATCTGCCTTTGGAGAAAAGGATCTAGGAATCAGGGCAAACCATATCTTCTCTAGTCTAACTTTAATAGAAAATAATGGAAATCAAATTCAAGAAAAATGTTTATGTAAATAGAAGGATGAGGGAACGCCAACATTCCTAACTGTTTAAACAGTATTGAATCATTCTTAAATAAACAAACTTGAGGAAAACATTAAGATAAAGATTTCTCAGCCAGAGAAGGTTACTGATATACAGTAGATCCTAACCCTGTTTAAATTGTTCTTTACAGAGGAATATGAACAATATGGCATACATAGAAGGAAAAAAATAACAAAGAGAGATGCACTTCACCAATGACATAGACCAGGATCCCAAGAAACAACTTTTATATTGATGTCAAACCGGTTACAGTATTCAAGTCCAATGTTTTAGTTCAACAATCATCTTCACTATTCATCCTAACTAATCTATCACAAGCAGAGCTCCAAGGGCTAGTGAACACTATTTACAATCAGGATTTTAGGCTCAAATGTATTTCAAAGCTCTGTAAGCAACTCAACCAACAATTTCTCATCTTCTACAGAAGTATTTATAGAATAATGAGGAGGTGAGATCTAATAAAAGATCTGCTAAAGTAATTAATACAGATTCAAGACTTCTTGGCCCTTTGAGGGGCTTGATGAAGAAGTTTACAGGTGGTTCTCTGTATTAACTATTTTACATTAATTATCAGGTCTGCTGGAAAGAATTTGTTGACCTTTGAGGTTTGGCGTGAGGTTGAAATAACTCTACAGATATTTCTCGCATTAAGTTCCTTGCAGAAGTAACTTCTCGGCTCCGTTGAGGCAAAACATATTCCTTTGCAATAACTTCAGCCCTGGTTTGAAAGGTTTGAGGCAACAGGTGGCATTTAGTCACTAGGAGGAATCAATTCGCCTCCTTTTTGTGGCGGTGGAGGGTTTGCTGTCACTAAAACACTTTAGGTATTCTGCAGACTGTGTTTTAGATTGAGGGATTAGGCTTTTGATAACAGTCTTAGCCGTAATCCCCATAAAACTGTCTTCAATTCTCTGTGCTGGCACCTTTCTGGTCTTCTACAGCTGATACTCTTTGACTGTGCTAGATTCTTGGTGCTTCGTTGTTAAATAGGGCTGCGCAGGGTCATATGGCATCAATGCCTCATGAAACACTGATGAAAACGTGAATTTGACACCTGCGAAACGATTTCCTTTGATAAATAGAAGGAGGGAGGGTCGTCACCTTCATCTTTTGAATTTCCTTTTGAATATAGCGTAAAACGTTAAACCCTGCAAAATACAAACGAAAGTTATGAAATCCTGCGTTTATGGGTTAAAGTACATTGGAGGTTGTGCGAAGGAAGCAGGGTCGTTGGATCATGGAGCGGGGGTGCAGATCGACGACAGAGATGCAGCGGCGGGATGTAATGGGAAAAACCTTTGTAAACCACAAAATATATCATTTTTGACTTTACAAAGGAAAAAAGTGTTTTTATATGAAAGGCGGGGGTATCATATGGTGGGCCCGGCGGGATCGATCGCAAATCGCAAAAGGTGGAAAATGCGATGGCAGATTTATGCGACGGAGAGAAAATCCGATATTGCGATTTGCGATGAGTGCTGGGGAAAAATGTGATTAGAGCAGTCGCATCGCAAATATTTGCGATGGGTCAAACTGTTTAAACAACGAAACATGCGATTTGTGATATGCGATGGATTGCATCGCAGAAACTTGCGATGAGCTTTTTTAGAGAAAAAATAAAAATTGCGATCTGCGATCTGCGATGGATGGAAACTGTGATGGATCGCATTGCAAATATTTGCGATGGATCTTTGGAGGAAAACTAAAAATTTCAATTTGCAATCTGTGATGGATCGCAACGCAAATATTTGCGATGCTCTTTGGAGGAAAACTGAAAATTGTGATCTGCGGTCTGCGATGGATCGCAGCGCAAATATTTGCGATGCATTAGTTTAAAAAATAACAATTTGGAAATTCTGCAATCTGCACTTTACGATAAGCACCAAAGGGTTAAAAATTGGTTCCAGGGTGCGGGTGTATGGAAGAAAAGGGGCTAAGGGATTAAGCTCGAGGGGCTTAAGTTCTATACATAAAAACATGTATTTTCATGGTTTTTGAAAGGTTTTTTGAAGGAAACAAAGGTTTTGGTAAGGTTAAAAAGTGGTTTTTTAACCTTATAAAAGGGATTTTAATGAAATGGAAAGGGAGAAACATGAAATTATGGGTTTTTCATTGGAAATGGAGAATATAAACTGAGGTTAGTGAGGAAGAAAAGGAAGGGGACCAAGGGGTTCTGCAGCAGTATTTAACTTGGGATTTTTGAAGGATTTAAGAGGCTTTTAGGATGTAAACAACAATAAGGGATCTGGACAGAGG